>QTSX02000274.1:0-94878 GCA_014839935.2 Entomophthora muscae | reverse complement strand
ATCGGCCAGGACCATGTTTTTAATCTGCAAAGGATTAGTGGCCAGCTTGAATTTATCCACAAAGCTGTGTGACTGTACTACAGTCACTGCTGAGCGTTTAGCCAAATAAATGCTCCAAAATATAAAGATGTTCTGTTTTTGCTGTTTATTACATATAGATAGGTTTGTATGGAATTCTTGAGGGAAAGGTTCCTAGAAACTGGATATCTATGTTTAATAAATGAACAGAATATGGATGTTTAGTTAGGTTAGGCTAACTGAAAGAATTGAGGCAAGATTGGCCAAATCAATCTTGGAGACTGGGCGTCTCAAAATGGGTTAATTAATCAGGAAGATTAATTAATAAATACAGGATATAATTAATGAGGATTTAATTATATTAAAATGGCCCTGACTTTGTCAAGAAGTTTGGTTAAGGTTAACCATGGGAAAACCCCCAGAATTTGGGTTAAAAGTGCTGCGTCAGCAAATTTATTGGGTTAGAGGCGCTGCTGCGCCGCCTAATGAATTTGAGAGGCGCCACCTGTGAAAATTGCTGGGCGCCGCGGTGGCGCCTGGTTTGAGTTTTAAAGCAGTTTAATGGGTTTTAAAGAGAAAAACCATTAAATGCAAAAATAACTAAATAAAGGCAAGGATGCCTAGGAATTCAGATTTGATCATATGGTTCCCAGTTGGAACACTGATAGCTGAGTTTAGGATTTGCAATCCACAGGGTTTTGGCGCTGGGAGCTGGGGAAGCTTCATGCCAAATTGGTACATTGGGTTGAATGGAGTCAGGTGACTTCTGCCCATTGTAGGTCAATTCTCATAGGTTGAGAATTGTTGGTGATCTTTCAGGTAAAGATCTATGTTGGATGACTTGAATATCATAGGCCACGTGACACAAATCATTGGTTGATTCAGGAACTGGAGGGGTTTTCAGCCGTGTATACCCCAAATGGTATATAAGCAAAAACAGTTAAACATTAATAAATATATTCATTGTTGGTTTTGACGCTTTCCCCTCACCTATTTTTCAATTGTCATGCCTTCTTTGTTAAAATTTGAGGGAGCCAAGTTTGATGTCCTTTGTGTTGAAACCGCTGCCGCAAGAAAGGAGGTTCCTACAAGTACATTAGAAGAAGCTTGGACCAGCCTGGAGGTCACTAAGACTGTTCCTGCTGAATCTTTAGTAGAAGTAAAAGCTGCGTAAGAAGAGCTGTATTCCAATTACTTTGCAAAGGAAGGGACTCCTGTCCAAGGGAGCCAAATTTATTCTTGGGATGCTTGGAACTTGTTGGTAGGATGGGATGAAATCTTGCAACAAGTAAAAGAGATGGCAAATTGTGAAATTGAGGCGTTGAGAGCACAAGAGGAAAAAAGCATTGAAATCATGGCTTGTTTGCGGGATGACAATAAAGTGTTATCCAAGAAAATTGCCTCCCTGGAGGCAAAGCTCCTCAAAGCTTTGTCCCAGGAAGGTAACAGTAATAAGAGTCAAGGGCAGGATAATGGCAGGATGGACTGGTTAGGCCTGGATCTGTCACAAGCTGCTGTTGACTAAGGTTCAATCTGCGCCCAAGTCCAGGAGTGCTGAGCCTGTGTAACTGCAAAAGCAGAAAGGGTAAGACATCAATTTATTAGGATGTCTGGCAATGGTGTATAGTGCCGGGTCTTCCGAGGGTACTTGGATCATTAGGCATTGGTCCACGTCCTTGGGTTGGTATTCATTGTTGGGCAAGTAAGGAGTTGCATGGGGAGAGCTTGGCTTGCTTAGTGCTCTCCCTGGGCTTTTCCCTCATCTTAGTTGCCTTGGGTGGTGGTGACATGGAAATGGGTACAATTTGATTGGCCGTTATTTCCATTCACATTCCCATTCAAACCCGTGGGCTTGTGGTTGTTGTTGTTGCCGTTGTCTCCAGGGGATGGTTGAGAGGAGCACCTGCTTGGGTGGGAGTCCTTGGATCTTTCTTGTTTCCCAGTCTGTGCCTTGTGTAGAGCGTTGGATGTTTGTTCTGCTTTTTCCGCTTCACGGTACAGGCTTTGCAGGTTGGCAACCTGGTCCAGGTTCACATGTCTCATCACCTGCAACTTGAGAGCATTGTAGTACATGAGGTCTGTTGCTGGGGTTTCAAAGGCCATGTCAGATGGGGCACAGAGACAGAGTTCCTCATAGGCGCGGGTGAGTTCCTTCACGGTGCCTGTCTGGGTTAGGTTCTTTACTTGGTGTATGATCATGAGCGCCGTATCCTTAAGCACAAATCTTGCCAAGAAGTCCTGTTTGAAGGTGTCCCAGTTCTTGTCAGTGTGCTCTTTGTGCCACTTGTCACACCAGGTGCCAGCGTCATGGGTCAGACAAATGGAAACATCTGTGATCCAAAATTGCTGTGGGCATTCCATCTGAGCCAGCTTGCTTTGGGCGGACTGGATCCATGTGGCGGCATTGTTGTTGTTGGCCCCTGCAAAGGGCTCCAAGGCGGTGCTGCAAAGTCTTTGTGCAACATAGGCGGGCATGGTGGTTTTTTTGGCTGATTGTGGCATTAAGGAAGGCATCTGAAAGAACCCTTGGGCAGGTAGGGCGTTTAAGGCAAATAGCGGGATCACCGTGTTTTGGTAGAGAATGAAGCCATCAGGTATCTCAGTACCAGGAGTATACAGCGTCCAGTCGGGCAGGAGGCCAGATATAATTCTGTTGAGGATTTGTTGGCTGCGGCGTGTGCGGGCAACATGCAGAATTTTCAAGATAAGGTAGGATGGAGAGCCTACCTGTGCTACAATGTTGTAACTGTGCTTTTTTAGCAGAGTTACATGGGGAAAAATATTTAGAAGATAGATAATAATCTTTATTGTGAGATAGTGATTATATAGCTATTGTGAATCAATGGATAGCAGGAACATGATTGGTGATCACACGGCTGGATGGAAGAGGGGGTGGCTTGATCCTGCTAATGAGTCAAGCGCCAAATTGAGGTATCCACCGTGAAGGCTCATCATCTGTTAATGTTGATGGATTTGGTAATTCAAGTTGACTTCCTAGTCTGGCTTTGAGTGACCAGGTAATTGGATTGCAGGTCACAAACCCGCTTGGTTGGAACCTTGCTGGTGGGTCAAGCCTGCGGTTTTGACATTTTTGATGTAATTTAAACAAAACGTCAAATATCTACAGCCTTATCAACAAATTAGAGTCAGCCCTCCAAAAGGTTGTTGATCTTAAACATAATATAAGGGAAATTGTGGTAAATCAACTGGGAAATGAGGGAAGAGCCTTGGTTCAGAAAAACAAAACCACAAAAAATAGCCTGGGAACAATAGTCAACAAAGAACACAAGGAAATAGTTTTAAATCTTCAAAAGGAAATACTCAAGCAGTTAGATTTTAAAAGTGAGAGTTACAACTTGTGGGAATTTGAAAAAATCAACAGAAAGAATACTCAAAAAATCAAATTGATTGAAGGAAATGAAAGCTCAAAAAAAATTAACACAAATGAAGAGGAAACCAATCAAATGGAAACAGATGAAAATGAAGCACAATCAAGAAGCAGAAGAGCTACAATAAACAATGAAAATGTATCAAATGAAAATCAAGAGGAATAACAAGTAGCACAGAAAACAAGGAAGATCAAGCCCAGAAAAAAATGAAAAGCAGCCAATGCTAATGAAGTTTGCTGAAGAGGCACCTGTGGATGAGGGGGCCACAGGGAAAACAATCAGTAAGTCTTTTTATGTTTTACTTATATTTACTTTAGTTATAACTAGGAATGGGGACAAGGTTGCAGAGATGGCAGCTTTCACACTGAGTTGGTTTTACAGGGGTTATCAATCACTGGTAGCCCATGTAAAGAAAATAAATAAAAATTAAATAAATAAATTAATTCAAATGAATATGAATACTGTAAATTCAGAACCTGAACGTAAAAATGCGGGATTGTCAAATCCTTGGTCCAAAATTCATATCACTTTTGCAGGATGGTCTTTTTTTAATTAAATTGATTTTTTTGAGTGTTTATTTGAATTTTTAAAAATGCAGGAACTCATAGACACTTTGCAAAGTTCAAGTCAAACAGGTTATTTCCAATGGACAGAATGAATTAACTGGAATCAGTTTTGAAGCGTTCAAATCCATCAACCATTTTCATTAAGTTTACTATGTTTTTTGCAATTGCGGGATTGTCAAATCCAAGAACCAAGTAACAAATAACTTTTGAATGCCACTAGTAAACTCAGATATTAATTGCAGGAAATGGAATCCAAATTGAATGTACAATAAGCACACTAGGAAACACCAACCCAAATCAAGAAGCTCCACTCTGGATAAAATCAAATTAAAAATTCAATTTTGATAACCATGTTTAGACAAAAAAACTGATTAGACTTTAAAATCATCCAAAACTAGAAAGGATACAATATTATACACTGCAAATTACAGATATAGAAATTCTGTTACTATTCAAGGCTAACTCAAGAGAAAATAACTGCCCACAACTAAACCAATAAATACAAATAAATACATATTTAATCTAAAATATATATTTTTATTTTATTTTTATGGACCGTCAGGCACATTCCCAACCAGCTCCTACACCAGCCTGCAGGGAAGCCAGTCCACAAGGGCGTCCCAGAGGGTCCAAGAACAGATCCATAACACAAATTGAAGGGATTCATGCCAACACACAGGCCTCCCAAGGTGTCATTGCCAGCCAACCACCTCCTGGATCCCAAGCCAGAACTACCAGCTTGAATCCCAGACAGAAACCACTCTGAAGGCCTGCCACAAAAGTCTCCTACACCAGGGTCACCGGGAACACTGAGGTTACTTACACCTCCACTGTATACCCAGTTGTCACCTGGCCCCGCACTCTTGACCCAAGAGTTGCAACTTCCTGCCCCCGTTTTTGACACCACCTATGAGCCATCTGTGACTATTGTGTATTCAACCATTGACGGTGCTGCTGCAAGCAAGTGTGATCCCACCTTCTACACAAAGGTCCCCATTCCCTGTGTCAAGCCTGGTAGCCAGGATGCTGTGGTACCTGCCAAGGGCCAGCGTCAGTTGACAGATAGTGAGCGTGAAGCTCTCCTCAACTGCTTGAACAGGGGAATGGCGGTTCAGGATATTGCGTCCCAATTTGGTGTCACGGCCAGATACATTGCCAACACCAACAAAAAGTATGGCAACACCGGGCAAATTGCCAAATCCACCAAGGCTAAGTGGCAGCCAAAACTCTTGCAGCCTGTGCATATTGACGCAATAAAACAGTGGGTAGCCAAGGATTGCCACCTGTACACACTTGCTGTCCAATCAATGCTTGACACAGAGTTTGGGCTTTCTGTTTCTAAAACCCTTGTTTATAAAGCAATGGTTGATTTGGGCTTCTTGTGGAAGGTGCTTGGAGTTTCTCTGTAAAATAGGAACAGTGAAAAGACCATCAAGGATTGACACATTTATGCCAAGACATATCTGGCACTAAAGAAGACTGGGAATGTCCAGTTCTTCTACATTGACAAATCATTGTTTTCCTCCTCATTCAGGTCTAGGCATGAGTGGGTTGAGAAGGGGTCCAAGGATGGCGTAGCCCATTATGCAGCTGTCCGTTCCCAGACCTATTCCATGGTTGCGCTTCTTGGTCCTTGTGGGTTGGACCAGTATCAGATGATTAAAGGCTCCCATAACAGTGGGACCTTTCTCAATTTTTTCTGAGCTGTCAAGGAGTACCTGCAGATAAATTACAGCAGCACAACCAATGTTGTTGTGCTTGATAATGTTGGGCTCCACAAAGTGGATCTGGTTGTGTCCAAATCCCCCCATCAACAAAAACAGCCACACCTCCAGCCACCAACTTACCAATTGTCCAATGAGAGTTCTCTTCCTTCCGCCATATTCCCCATTCCTGAATCCAATTGAGGAGGTGTTTGGTTGGATCAAGAATAAGGTGAAACAAGGCCTCCCTCAGGACACAGAGGATCTCTTCAAAATTATTGAGATCAGCCAATTTGCAATGCCATCCAATGTGGTGGCGGCTTTCTATGAGCACTCAGAATCCTTCCTCCCTAAAGCCCTGGCCTCCAAGCCAATCAGATAAATGGGCACTCTGGGTTTTATTTAGTTTTAATTTTATTTAGTTTTTTATTAGGGCTCAAAAATGATTATTTATATAGTATGATTTGATGTTGAATTGTATTATAGACATATAAGAATACATACAAAAGTTAATTAAAATTAATTATACTAGGAAAGATGGAAAAATATTTTATTATAATGCAATGAATACTTTATTGACTGTTGCGCTACCAAATAAATAAATTAAAAAATATTGAAATAGAATTTTTTATTTAAATAATTGTTAATTGTTGTTGGTACTTTGGCTTTTTTATGCCACAAATCAGACCTTGCGTGTCATCATATGATCCTTGTTATTTCAGTGCCACTATAGCCACACAACACAGCAACCAATGATTTTTATATAATCCTTATTAATTTGTACTTAGGACGCAGTTCAATTATATTGAATATGTGTATCAAATCATATTACAAGGGAAAGGTAATTCAAGTTGTAAACAATTATTTGTTTAGAACAATAGTGGAGCGGGCCGCATGATGCGGATAAATTCAATTCTCCATGTTTATCTTTGTGATAAATGGACCCGTACTTGACAAGTAGTAAATAAAAACATTTTTAATTCTTTTTTATTTGACGTATTGACAACTATAACTAAAGTCTTTTAATATACTTAGATATATTAATAATTATAATTTACATACTAAAATTTAAAATAAAAATAAAAATATTAAAATCAAAATATTAATTATAAATCTTAAAAATTAAATATTTAAGTTTAAATAATTGAAATATAAATTTTTTTATTAAATTGTGATTTATGCAATATCAAAATATTTGATATTAATATGTCAATATTAAAGATTTTAACAGTGAATATTTTAATATCAAAATTTTAATATTAAATATTTCAAAATTAAAATTTTACCAGTAAAATTTTAATAGTGAAGTATTTGGTATTAAAATTTTAATATTTAAAATAAAAAAATAAAAAAATTTTAAGTTGCAAGGGAAAATGATTTAGTGGGGGAATGCAAATTGCAAGGGGAATGTGTTTATTCTGGGGAATTATACCCCAAAATTAAAATTTCAGCTAATGCATCTAATTGAGACCACATACTCTTCTGTATGTGGTGGATGACTCTGGTGCCAATTGCTAGAGGGGTGGCGCTCAACACCCCTGTGGTGGCCAAACGTCATATAAAAGGCAAACAGGTGAGTGAATCTACTAGCAGATTTTTTTTTGAGGGGCACATAGTACCTGTATAGAGTTGCCAATGCAAATGAATCATATAGACGTGCTCAACTGTCATGTATCCCCGTGGTGTCTTCTGGCAGTCAAGGGCTACATGGCATATGTCCATTTGACTAGGTACATCCTCCAACGTTTTGACGTTGGTTTTTAATATGCAGTGTAGGAGGATTCCCAGGTATACTGCGACGTGGATTCTCTGCAAGGTATACTTTTCCAAGAACATGCATAATTTTTTGAAATTTTGAACTAACCTATTAATATAGGATGTTTGATTGAACTTAAAGAGGGTTCCAGGGGGTGCCCAACTTGAATCAGCCCCCCAGGCCTCTGCAAATGAAATGAATAAAGGTTTAAAATTATTCACGAGGACTGCATCCCCAACTTTATTTGATAGTGCCTTAAAAACTTCATTAAAAATTTCAGTTTTTAAATATTCAGTTCCAATTTGAAAGTCAGCTTTTACTATTTTTTTCATATTTGTTGATGTTTGCAAATGGGAACCGTTGAATGCTTTCATAGATATATTCATCAAAGTCCAGTTTGATATCCCCGCAAATTTCATTCATTTCTTTGATTTTGATATTTGATCCTATTTCATATGCTTCCCTTATCCATGACGAGCACCCCACAGGTGGTGAATATTCCCTATCTTGAGCTTCAATATTAAAAAATTATTCATATTATGTTGAATTATTTTATTTATTTGGTTTTTATTTATTTGTTTTACAGGGGCCACCAGTGACTGGTAACCCCCGTAAAACCAACTCGGCGTATAAGCTGCCACTTCCGCAACCTAATCCCCATTCCTGGTGATGACTAAAATAAATATAAGTAAAACATAAAAAGACTTACTGATTGTTTCCCCTGTGGCCCCCTCAGCCACAGGCGCCACTTTGACAAACTTCATGAGCGTAGGATGCTCTTTATTAATTTTTCTAGGCTGAATTTTTCTTATCTTTCTTGCAACTTGTGTTTCTTCTTGGTTTTCATTTGATAAAGTTTCTGTATTTCTTGAAGCGCTTCTGCTTCTTGATTGTGTTTCACTTTCATCTGTTTCCATTTGATTGTTTTCCTCTTCATTGGTGTTAAATTCCTTTTGAATTTCAGTTCCTTCAATTAGTTTGATCGTATTGTTTTCTTTGGCCCCCTTCCAGAACTCCCACAAATTATAGGCCACATTGTTGAACTTCAGACTGGATAAAATTGTTCCCTGTAGATTAAGTAATGCTTCTTTGTTCTTTTCATCTATAATATTTCCCAATTTATCCAGAGCATCTTCTTTTGACTGGATTAGTGGCTGGCCCTTGTTACCCAGCTTTCCTGTTACTATTTCCCTGATATTTTTTTCAATTTCAACAACCTTTTGCAGGTGTGCTTCTAATTTGTTGATCAAGTTATAGATTGTTGACATTCTGGTTGAATTCTATCAAAAAACTGGTTTTTATAGTACTATCAACTCATACATATTTTTCATCATCATTAATAAATTAAAGACAATAAACGTAATATTGCATTAGAATATTGCAATTAGACGTCAACTCTTGATATTTTGATATTATGTGCATAACTCAATGCATTTTTTTAAAAAAAAACCATTGTAAACTTGGCTGTTTCTATTATAATTTAATGAAATGGAATGTGTTTATATTAGAGAGTCATTAACGCTTAGTACAAATATTGATACATAGTGCATTTTACAGCCTGTATATTTACCTATTGGTAATAATTTTATAAACTTTTTAGTTGGATTTTGTGAGGTAATAAACAGTAATTTGTTAACACATTACATTATTATTACCTCACAAAATCCAACTAAAAAGTTTATAGATTCATTACCAATAGGTAAATATACAGGCTGTAAAATGCATTATGTATCGATATTTGCACTAAGCGTTAATAGCTCTCTAATATAAACACAGTCCATTTCATTAAATTATAATGGAAACAGCCAAGTTTACAATGAATTTTATTAAACAAAATGCATTGAGTTATGCACATAATATCAAAATATCAAGAGTTGACGTCTAATTGCAATATTTTAATGCAATATTTACGTTTATTGCCTTTAATGTATTAATGATGATGAAAAATATGTATGCTCATAATTTTAAGCTATGCGTAAAATGTACAACATTGTATTAATTATGGGAAATGTTGATAATGTAAAAAGAAAATATGATTAATTATGAACTGAAAGAACAAAATCAATTTTAATGAGTTGTCACAAAGAAAAGATTTATTTACTGTAAATTCAGAACCTGAACGTAAAAATGCAGGATTATCAAATACTTGGTCCAAATTTCAAATCACTTTTGCGGGCAACTCAGCTGAGTGAAAAATAAAATATTTAATAAAATCAACCATTTTTTTTGATTTTTTTTGTTTATTTAAATTGGCAAATTTTGAATCTCTTGAGCAGATAACTCAACTAACAAAAGACAAAACTCAGCAAACAAATGCGGGATACATGAATCGGAAATGCGGGATTCTAATGTACAATTTGAGATTTCCTGTATTTCAATTGAATCATAGACATCATGTAAAAATTAGCAAATCTGAAATTGCGGGATTGTCAAATCCAAGAACCAAGTTTCAAATCATAATTGCAGTGAATTTGAAATAAATATAATTTATGGGTGTCTCAAAAAGGATGTTAAAGGATCTAGAGTAAATTTGTGCTGATTCTTTTAGGAATTATAGGCATTCTCAAAAATCACCCTATTCCATTTTAGGACATCTAAAATTTAGATGCTTGATTACAGTAAATTTAAAAAATGCTAATAATAAAGTAGAATTATATATTACAATCTATCTTATCATGCTGTCTTTTCTTTGGTGTATTGATAATGTGCTTGCAATTAATTGGTCAGTTTCACCTCCAGTTGCCAAGGCAACTGGAGGTGAAACTGACCAATTAATTGCAAGCACATTATCAATACACCAAAGAAAAGACAGCATGATAAGATAGATTGTAATATATAATTCTACTTTATTATTAGCATTTTTTAAATTTACTGTAATCAAGTATCCTTAGTAGCAATACATGAATACATAGTAAACTAATGGTTTATCTTTCCCCCCTCTCCTTCTTCCTTGAAACTTTTAAAAAATTTCAAGAAAGAAAGAGGGTTGCTCATATATCATTATATGGTTTTTGGTTGCTATATTAGTGATTTAAAGTGCAGAATATTGCATCATTTCCAGTTTAGACAATTTTTCATTTCACTTATTTTCATGTCTAAACATGGCTGTTGAGATTGGATTTTTTATTTGATTTTATCCAGAGTGGAGCTTCTTGATTTGTATTGGTGTTTCCTAGTTACTTACTGACATTAAATTTGGATTCCAGTTCCTGCAATTATTATTTGAGTTTACTAGTTGCATTCAAAAGTGATTTGAAATTTGGTTATTGGCTTTGACAATCCCACAATTGCAAAACATAGTAAACTTAATGAAAATGATTGATGGATTTGAAGGCTATAAATCTGATTCCAGTTAATTCATTTTGTCCATTGGAAATAACCAGTTTGACTTGAACTTTGCAAAGTGTCTATGAGTTCCCGCATTTTTAAAAATTCAAATAAATACTCAAAAAAATCAATTTAATTAAAAAAAGGCTATCCCGCAAAAGTGATTCAAAATTTGGACCAAGGATTTGAAAATCCTGCATTTTTTGTTCAGGTTCTGAATTTACAGTACTAATCAAAGGACGGGAATGGGCAGAATGATCATTGCCTTCATTTGCGCCTATGAAAGGGACGGCATCAGAGATAGTGGTGAGGGAATGGGTGGTGGTTTGGGGAGTCAGGGTTGGAAGGCAGGTGGCTTGATGGGGGGTTGGGGAGGCAGGGTTTGTTGACTGGGAAAGAGCGGCAAGAGCTGATTGCTTCAATTGCTCAAATTCTTCCTCCATCACATATACTGGCTTGACAAAACAAATAGACTGGCGTGGGGGAGGCGGGGGTCCTTTCTGGACTTATCACTATCACTTGCATAGAATATGATGAGATCAAATAAGTTCTGGACGGACACAGAAGGGAAAAGCTCATACCCCTTATCAATTTGGGTGCATAGTTCATTGTAGGTGGCAGGCTTTAAGTGTCTGAGGGCAAAACCAAAATTGTAGAGACATACATCTGCAAGATGCATGTTGTTGTAGTTGATGGGGTAGGACCAGCAGGTATGCTCCACAGCCCTGATTTCTTGGGTAGCCCATTCCCGCTGCTCCATCTCTGCACTCAGTACAACTGTGTGCACAGAGTTCTGTGTGGCCCACTCCTCCAGCATGGCCTTGAGCTCTGTCTGGTAGGCATATTCATCTGCAGTGTTTGATATTGTCAAGTAATAGTTGACACCCAATGGGGAAACTGCCAATAAAACTCCAACAAACAAATACAATATTGGGCTGCACTTGTACACGTCAGACTGGATATGCTTCTCTCCAAAGTCTTGGATACTTGCAGATATCTTAGCATACAACAGGAAGATTATGTCATTACGGGCCCTCATTACCCTCCCTTTAATAAAATCAATAATAGTTGAATTGTAGGGGTTAGTGTCCACCAAAATGGGGCCATCAAGAACCTCATTGGATAGGATTCTGGCAGCAACCACAACTCTGTGCATCCAAGAATTCACTGTTCTTTTGTTGGTGAAGATACTGTGGAGTCCCAACTGGAGACGTACCTGGACCAGGGGCATCTGCGGGTCACGTTCCATAATGGCCATCACAAGAAGATGGGCTGTGTCATTTTTGGTCAAAGTACAGGCACCAGTTGAGGTCTTCTTGGTAGGGGGCCACAGTTGGCGTGGGCTTGCAGGGTTGCAGCCACAGTGGACTTTGAAAAACCCATTGTGGCTGCAATTTCCCTGAGGGACATAAACATCCCTTGCTTTTCAACCATTTCAAGAACAATCTCCGGAGTGATTAATTTTCTTCTACGCCTTGCAGGCTGATTGGGTGGAGGCAGGGGTGTCTTCCTTGAGAACCAGACAGTGCCATCTGATTGGCTGTTTCTGGATTCTGGGTTCATTGGGTGGCCCCATGGCTCACTTGATCAATTATGGATGCTAGTGTTGCTTTATGATTTGGGTTAGCAGCTGCCTGTGCATAATGGGCAAACAGGGCCATGCTTGAGGAAGCAGAAGAAAGAACACACTCCTGGGTAGTGCTTGCAGAGGGGCCTGCGGGTTGGGAGTGGTCATAGAGGGAGGCTTCACCATTAGAAGACCCGGTGTAGCCCTGCATAGTTTTGTCAAGGCCAGGGAACAGCTCATTGACTTGGTTGGTGTTGGAAGAAGACATAATAAAAATTTTATTATAATTTTAAACTCAGGAAGAGGAATGTATATTTTAGTCAATTTTATTCTTATATGTGTTAATTTTGTGAATATTATGATCTAAATTTAGCTGACCTAAAATGGAATAGGGTGATTTTTGAGAATGCCTATGATTCCTAAAAGAATTAGTACAAATCCACTCTATATCCTTTAGCATCCTTTTTGAGACACCTATAAATTAGATTTATTTCAAATTCCTTGCAATTATGATTTGAAACTTGGTTCTTGGATTTGACAATCCTGCAATTTCAGATTTGTAAATTTTTACATGATGTCTATGATTTGTTTGAAATACAGAAAATCTCAAATCATACATTAGAATCCCACATTTCTGATTCATGCATCCTGCATTTGTTTGCTGGGGTTTGTCTTTTGTTAGTTGAGTTATCTGCCCAAGAGATTTGAAATTTGCCAATTTAAATAAATCAAAAAAAGTCAAATTAAATGTTTGATTTTATTAAATATTTTATTTTTCACTCAGCTGAGTTGCACCGCAAAAGTGACTCAAAATTTGGACCAAGGATTTGACAATCCTGCATTTTTACGTTCAGGTTCTGAATTTACAGTATGCTTGACCCGCGTCATAAGTACTAATTAGTAAGAGATACATGAAAATCATTGGTTTTTGTCTCATGTGGCTATAGTGGCACTGAAATATTAAGGATCAGATGATGACTTGTGAGGTCCAATTTGTGGCTTAAAAAAGCCAAAGTACCAACAAGGGTTCACAATTGTTTAAATAAAATCAATCTATTTCAATCCTTTTTAATTTATTTATTTGTTAACGCAATAGTCAATACAATATTCAATGCATTATAATAAAAATTTTTTTCCATCTTGCCTAGTATAATTAATTTTACTTTAACTTTTGTACATATTCTTATATGTCTATAATACAATCAAACATCACATCATTATGTATAAATGATAATTTTTGAGCCCTAATAAAAACAGATATAAAATAAAAACAAATAAAACCTGGATTGCCCATTTATCTGATTGGCTTGGAGGCAAGGGCTTTGGGGAGGAAAGATTCCAAGTGCTCATAGAAAGCTGCCACCACATCAGGTGGCATCACAAATTGGCTAATTTCAAGAATATTGAATATATCCTTGGTGTCCTGAGGGAGGCCTTTCTTCACCTTATTCTTGATCTACCCAAAGACCTCCTCAATTGGGTTAAGGAATGAAGAATAGGGCAGAAGGAAGAGGAGTCTCATTGGACAATCAGCAAGGCAGTGGTTGGAGGAATGGCCATTCTTATTGGGCAAGTGCCTAAGGTCAAAGTTCCTAAGGTTTAAAGTGAAGAAATCAAAAATGGGACCCCCGAAAAGTGCAGAAATTGAAACACTATGTAAGGTGCAAAAATCAAAAATATCAAAGATCAAAGTGCAAAAATTGATTTTCCAGAGGTTAACTTTGAAGCAGAAAAAATACAGTTTATAATATAAAACTATATTTTTAAATCTTTTCTAGACTAAAAAACCCCAAGAAATTCATTTCTGCAATAAAAAACATATATTAGTTAATAAAAAAATTCTTAAATTTGCTGTTTTGAAAGAAAGTTTATTTTAGTTTCAAAAGATAAATTAGAATAGAATTTATATGCAACTGTATTTGATTGAATATAAAATACAAAACTACACAAAAAACTGCTTTAAAACGTATTTTCATGGTAAGATCTTTATTGTCACAACATAAAATTAAAAGCAAGTAAAAGCAATGCAAGATTTTATTTGAATTATTAAAGAACTTTTGCAATGTTCTCAAGATGAGTGAGCCAGTTGGAGGAGTTTTAGGAAAGAAGGGAGTTTTTGTGACTATCTCAAAGCTGTTGAGATCCTTGCTTCTCTGGGAAAAATTTTGGCGTCCATCTAAAAACTCCTGGTAAAGAGTTTCATTGGTTGCCTGTTCAACTTTGAGTTTGTTGATCAGGACATTGAACTTGGGTTTCTTCACCCCAACACAGTTAACAAACTTGTTGTGCCAGCTTTCCAGGGAGGAAGTAGTTTTCATGGTCTTATTCTTAAAAAACTTGAACTGGTTTCACTCAATCTTGTTCTCCTTTCTTCTATGGCGTCTGGTTTCAAGTTTTCCAATCCATTGGCGTTCAAAGTAATCAATAAATAGAGCAAAGACAGCTGCATTGTCCCCCATATACTTGGTATTCTTGAATGCCTCATAGATCTTGCTAGAGTCCTCCTTTCTCAACAAGGCAATGAGAGAAAAGGAGTTGAAGGCCACCTTGGGCTCCTGGGAGGGTGATCTGGTAACCAGTCTGTTGAGCTCAGTAAAGCTCTGCAGCTTTCTTCTGAGGCATTGTCTGAAGTGAAAGAAGCAACCATGAGGCTTGCTTCTAAATAACTTTTTAAAGGCGTTGGCTTGAGCAGGCTCAAAATCAACAAGGAGGTAGGTATGGTAAGGCTATGATGTTTCCTCATCATCAGGTTGGCTTGAGGTTTTAGACTTCTTCCTCTTGGGGGTAGAAGTGGGGGCATCAGTAGGGGGAAGGAGATCCAGCTTCCCCTTTAGAATCTTCAAGGCATGAGTATAGTCATCCTCATTTTGTCCTGACATTGGAAAGTAAACCATTGGTAAAACCTTATCACCATACTTTCCATGGATGCACCAAAGCTGGTAAAAGATCTTAGGGCATGATGAGAAGGTCCCATCAGCCAACCAGATATTGGCTGTCATCAATCTCTTAAGGTTCTCCTGGGTGGCATAACAGATGGTTCTTTTATGCTCATCTGGCCCATTGTCATGAAGGAGAAACTGTTCATCCTTGGGGGTGACTCTGAGCTCATTGGGTATATCCAGTTCCAGGAGGGAGGTGGCAGATCTGCCCACATTGTCAGACTTCTGGCAATTATCACTGACATACTTCTGAAGGGATCCAAAAGTACCAACTGCTATATTTTGAAAGCTGGTCAAGTTGTGAATAGCCCTAGTGACTATCTCCTGGGAGGTAAGGTCACTGATGAAAGGCTGCCTCTGGTGCAGGTACCACTTTATTAGGTGCTGATATACCACAGTTGGTTCCAGGCAGGTGTGCTGATTGTTCAGCTTCTTAAACTGGGTAAACTCAGTTGTAGTCAGGCAGGCAGGCAGGTCAGGAAGGACCCTCACACTTGTAATGATGAAGCACCAAGTGCTTCTGATCATCATTACACTTAAACATAAACCCATCATGGTAGAACCCAGCATTGCCCTTAGAGGAAATTATTGGGAAGGAGATGGGTAGGACATCTGGCAGTCAGAACTCCTCTTAATAGTTGCAAATATTTTGTACTTTCAGGATATCGCAGGTCTCAAGGCCATCCTCAGTTGGTGTAGCAGCTCCAGAGTCATATAGGTCTTCATGTTCTTCTTCTGAGATGTGGGGAGGCATCTCCTCTTCATCTGCCTGGCTGTGGACAAACTTGTGCCCAGTTGGGCTCTTGGAGGGGCTGGGGGTAGGTTCCTCTTCAGAAGGCTCCTCTTCTGGAGAGGGGGGGCTCAGAGGTCTTCTTGGCGGTCTTGGCAGCCTTCTTGGTGATTTTATTGGTGGTCTTGGGGCCAGGGTTCTTGGATCTGGAAGGGGTGGCCTTCTTTGGGTTGATGGGAGTTGACTTAGGGGGCATCTAGATGGCTCAAAGTTAGTATTTTTTGGTTAGTAAAAAAGAATATAAATTATTAATAAAAGTATTGTTTTTTAACAGAATATGAAATTCAGGGTGCTTTTTACTATATTTTGTTAGTTTTAATAAATATTTTAATTGAGGTAGTCAACTCTATAATGCTTTTTAAAGGAGCAAAAAAAAGGCTTTTGATCAGACAATTAGGGAGTTTCAATTTTGGCACTTTGATCTCAACACTCCCTAAAAACATAAGGAAACATAGTAACATATTAAATTAATTTAATATTTTTTCAAAACTGCCAAAATCTGCAGTTTTTACTAAAACCTTTAAAAGGTTACACTAAACTAATCCAAAAGGCCTGAAACTCTACTATGTTCTATAGCAAGTCTTTAACCTTTAAAACGCTTATTTTAAGCTTTAAACTTACACTGGTTAAATTATTATGGTTTTGTAAAGTAGAGCAGTTGTTTGGTTTAAATGCACTTTTGATTTCCGCACTTTCAATTATAAACACCTATTGGAGCTTAGTTAATAAAATATTAAGTTCCAATCATAATTTAAAATATTTTGGTGAGCACTAAATCAGTGTGTTTTGAATTTTGATTTGAAGCTTTTTTGATTTGTGCACTCTATTACTACACCCAGTAAATTACTAAGTGATCATATAATATTTGTTTCATTCAGCACTCTATCTTTTACATAATAAAAATTACTGAAACTATAATCAAATGTTATACAGGTGATTATGAAACTGTATGATAGGTTTTAGTTTATTTGGTTGAGTATGATATGATTTTGAAGCTTTTCTGATCATTTACATAGTGATAGAATCAATATTAAGTGATATATTATTTTTTTAATTTTGGGGCCCCAAATATTAAATTGAAGAGACTTCTGGACTTTGATTTTTGCACTTTCAATTTTGTCCCCTATATTCAAAAGGATGAATAATATCTATTTAAAAGCCAAATTAATTTAAGGTGAGTTTTAAATTGCATTGATTTGGGCACTTCAAACTTGGGTTTTCAATTTTAGCTACTAGTAAAAACATTTTAAAAAAAGTCAAATTTAAGAAAAATATTAAATATTTTGGAAAAAATTTATTGAAAAAAAGTGCAGAGATAAAAAAATCTATCAATTTGAAGATTTTGATCTCCACACTTTGACTTTAGGCACTTGCCCTTCTTGTCAATGGGTGAAAACTTGGACACAACCAGATCCACTTTGTGGAGCCCAACATTATCCAACACAACAATTTTGGTTGTGCTGCTGTAATTAATCAGGAGATATTTCTTCACGGCTCAGAAAAAATCAAGGAATGTTTTGCTATTATGAAAACCCTTGGTCATCTGATACTGGTCCAACCCGCAAGGACCAAGAAGTGCTACCATGGAATAGGTCTGGGAACAGACAGCTTCACAATGTGCTACACCGTCCTTGGACCCCTTCTTGACCCACCCATGCCTAGACCTGAATGAGGAGGAAAACAATGATTTGTCAATGTAGAAGAACTGTACGTTGCCAGTATCCTTAAGGGCCAGATAAGTATTGGCATAAATGTGTCAATCTTTGATTGTTTTTTTGCTGTTCCTATTGTACAGAGAAACTCTGAGGACCTTATATGAGAAGCCCAAATTGACCATTGTTTTGTAGACAAGGGTTTTGGAAACAGAAAGCCCAAACTCTGTGGCCAGCATTAATTGGACAGCAAGTGAATCCAGGTGACAATCCTTGGATACCCACTGCTTGATTGCATTGATGTGCACAGGTTGAAATAGGCTAGGCTGCCGCTTAGCCTTGGTGGATTTGGCAATTTGCCTGGTGTTGCCGTACTTTTTGTTGATGTTCCTAATATATCTGGCTGTGACCCCAAATTGGGATGCAATATCCCAAACTTCCATTCCCCCGTTCAAGCAGTTGAGGAGAGCTTCACGCTCACTATCTGTCAACTGACGCCAACCCTTGACAGGTACCGCGGCATCCTGGCTACCAGGCTTGACACAGGGAATGGGGACCTTTGTGTAGAAGGTGGGATCACGCTTGCTTGCAGTGGCGCTGTCAATGGTTGAATACACAGTAGGTGCAGATGGCTCCTCAATTATGGCCAATGGCTCATAGGTGATGTCAAAGACAAGGGGGCAGGAAGTGGTAACTCTTGGATCAAGAGTGCGGGGCCGGGTGACAACTGGGTACATGGTGGAGGTGTAAGTAACCTCAGTGTTCCCAGTGACCCTAGTGTAGGAGACTTTGGTGGCAGATCTTGAGAACAGCTTCTGTCTTGGATTCAGGCTGGTTGATTGGGCTTGGGATGTGGGAGGTTGTTGACTGGCTATGACGCCTTGGGATGCCTGTGTATTGGCATGACTCCCCTTGAGTTGGGTTCTGGGTCTGCTCTTAGATCCTCTGGGATGCCCTTGTGACAGGCTGCCCCGCGGGCTGATGCAGGAGCTGGTTGAGAATGCAATTGATGGTTCATAAAAAAAACAAAAATATATTTTTGGATTAAATATGTATTTATTTGTTCAGCTGTGGGTAGTTTTTTATTTAGCCTTGAATAGTAACAGAATTTCTATATACATAATTTGAAGTGTATAATATTGTATACTTTCCAGTTTTGGATGATTTTAAAGTCTAATCAGTTTTTTTGTCTAAACATGGTTGTTGAGATTGAATTTTTCATTTGCTTTTATCCAGAGTGAAGCTTCTTGATTTGGGATGGTGTTTCCTAGTGTGCGTACTGTGCATTCAATTTGGATTCCAGTTCCTGCAATTAATATCTAAGTTTACTAGTGAGATTCAAAAGTGATTTGAAATTTGGTTCTTGGATTTGACAATCTCGCAATTTCAAAAAACATAGTAAACTTAATGAAAATGGCTGATGGATTTGAATGCTTCAAATCTGATTCCAGTTAATTCATTTCATTCATTGGAAATGTGCAGTTCAACTTGAAATTTGCAAAGTGTCTATGAGTTCCTGCATTTTTAAAAATTCAAATAAAATATAACAAAATCAATTTAATTAAAAAAGGCCATCCTGCAAAAGTGATTTGAAATTTGGACCAAGGATTTTATAATCCTGCATTTTTACATTCAGGTTCTGAATTTACAGTACTTTCAAAGATGCATGTAAGGGATTGAATGTAATGATGAGCCAAATTGAGCTTTTGACTTAACAATCAACTTTTAAAATCAAATTTAAGTAAAAAATAATTCAGTCAAATCTCTTACGGCTTGAGCCCACTTGAGGCAACATTACAGACAGACAGACAGTGTCATGAATGACATTTCAATACTTGTATTAAAAACCCAAGAGTTAAACCCCATTTCCCAGAAGGCGGATCTAACCCTCCAGACCAGTCCAGGACCCGCCAATCCGTTAAAAGACGGGCTCAAATCAGTAAATCACTCTGCGTTCTGCCGGCCTACTACAAAGGACCCTTCAAAAACAACTCAAGTCACACAAAGTGGACAGGGGACCGCCAACTTTCTAAATTGCGTACTCAAGTTAACGAGTTACTCTGAGACCTGCCAGTCTCCCAAGGACAATTCTCCAAATGGTCATCAGATTGATGCTAACCTGGAGCCAACAAAGACCCAAAACTATGTAGCTGTTGCAGCTTGCCTTAAGGAGGTTAAACCAAACCCTATTCTCAACTCTGCCAATGACCTGCTGGCATGCCGCCCAGAGAGGGTAGTACAATTGAACTACTCAGGTGACATGGTGAACAGTGGCGGCAGAATGAAGCATTGCCACTTCTATTCACCAGAGCAGGCACTACCTGGACCTCCCACCCCCAAGACTCTAAGCCAAGATCCATGCCCCGCCAGTACCTTGTCCGCAAACCTGAACCCTACAAAAATTGAAGGAGCAAAATCCCATGGTAAAAAAACCCTGGCGGTATGGTGAAGACCACATTGTCATTTTTGATAATAAAGTTTTATGAAACTTTGGTTTGAACAAGTCTTACCCTATCTAGTCTTAGTGATGTTCCATCTTAATTCCAGTCAAGTAGACCACCAGGCTGCTGCCCTCCCCCAAGACCAACCTGCCAAATTGCCCCAGGCATTATACCGTCCCCTGGGAGCCCCCTTTAGACCTGTGCATTTTACTGATTACCCCCCCCCAACCCGGCCTATTCAGAGTACAACTTGGAGACTATCCTCATTGCTGACCCCTTGGCCAGGACTAGAGAAACCAAATACATAGGACACAAAGGAAAGTGGTACAAAAGGCCGCCAAGATTGTTCAAAGACAAGTACAATAATCTGCCTGCCTACTTTGTTCCTATGACTCCTCCCTTAACCCCACAACCAGACCTCCTTCTGGAACCTACCACCACAGCTGAGACCACCTCTACCCAACTGTTTGGAGTACTCTACATTACTTTGACAGGTTTGGTAGATTCTGTGGTCCCCAACTCCGGACCCTGGTCCTTACTCGGGTGTTCTCTATCTTATATTATCAAGTTAGCACCCATTCTAAGGTAGGCCTTACCCGCCAGCTCAGCCGCACCTCACCCCAAGACGCTCAATGCCTATACCTACAACTGGCTTCCTGACAGACAGACAGACTCACTTATATATACTAGGTGGTTACCCCATCCAAGGACAGAATTCAAGTTGAATTTAATAAATAAATTAAATATATTTTATTGTATTTTTAGGCTTGGAGTACTTATTACATGTTAAATTAAAATTATTTAATCCTTTTATTAAAAGGCAGCTTTAATTATATTTATTTAAATCTAAAATTAAAATTGTATATTCCAAGTATAAATTAATGCTAAATCTAAATAAGTGTAATATCACCATTAAGTTTAGTAAAAATAAACTAATTATTTTAAAAAAAAATTATTTGAATTTTTAAATCCCTTTACAATATAGAGCTGATTTATAGCTTTGAAATAAGCTATTGGACATCAAAATTGGCTTAGTATTCACTGAGATACATTGATTTTAGTTTTTTAGTGTGTATTAAAAGTAAATTTAGATAATATCAAATCGAGTCTGAGCCAATGATTATGATGTGAACCCGATTCCAGCACTTAACTATATATCTCAGCATCTAGAGCAGCTAGAGCTATCATGTTTGATACCATTTTGATCAGAATCATCTGAAAAATTGGTCTAAATCCTCTAAATTTCATGAAAATCATTATATTGAATCATAATTTTATCATAGCTTTTTTACTCCACTGATGTTCTTTTGAGATGAAGCTGTAGCAAGTAAGATTTACTCTGAAACAATATGGAGCCACTTGGATCAGGTGGCATCAAATTGGAATGTTCTATTATTTCATTTGAAGAATAAGAATTTCGAAATTTCCAAGCCAACCATCCTGTGCTTAAACTAATATTTATATTTGTGATTTAAACTGTATCACTTTAAATTGACCAAGCTCTCTTTTAATTGTCAATTCCATCCTCAGCACAGTGTAAAATTACACTCAAAAAGTATGATTTCATAAGTCTTGTAGGTTTGAAAAGACAGAGGTAACGTTCTTCTGCTTGTTATTGTCTGGATGGCAAATTCAAGGCTAAAGTTGATATTTGCACAAATTGACTGAAAAACAGTATTTGGGATATATGAATTTACTTTTACTTGAAATTTGAATAATTTGGTTGAATTTATACTATTTGCCAACAGTTAAAATATGGGGGTTTGGAGAATTTGAGGGGGTTAGCCATGAAGCTGGTACATAACCAAAAAGTGGGGATTTTTTGGGGGGGGTTAACTGAAATCCAGTTAATTGATGGTTATGTCACATTTCCCCTTCATTCATTGGCTCAGTGAAATACCTTCATTTGATTGCCATTAATGACAAAGTTGAGTGGCTGGCCTTCTTGATCAACAAGATAATAATTATTGGATGTTGCGTGGCCAATCAGCTTGTAGGGACCAGAGCACTTAGGTAAGAACTTCTTACTAAGCAATTGTGACACTGAATTTTTAAAGACTAAAACTTCAGATCCAATAGGGATTTGATTGATGGTAGGCTCTGCATGTGCTTTTGCTCTCAACTTTTAAGCGGCGTCAAGGACTTGAAATTTGGCTTGGTCACAGGCTTCCGCCATAGTAAGTTTTTTTGAGCTTATATTATTAACATCTAAGCTTTTGATAGGGACACCATATAAGGGTTCATATGGTTTGAACTTTGTTGTTGCTTGAACTTGAGAGAAGTAGTTCCAAAACACCGCAGGTAAGTGAACATCCCAATGAGTAGTGTCTTCTGAGTAATCTTTTCTAAGCTCTAAATCAGGGTTTGATTAAAGCGTTCAGTTAATCTGTTGTATTGCAGATTCTACGCTATGGTAAGTCTATGCTTAGTACTAACCATTTTGCAGAATTTATCTACTAACTTGTTACATAAATGATTCTCTTGATCACTCAACAGGACTTTAGGAGGTCCATATACAGTGATGATCTCTTTGTACAAGAGCTTGGCTGTGGTCTCTGTGTTGTGCTCCTTGGTGGCTCTGGCTACCAGCGACTTGGTAAAGTATTCTGTTGCGACAATGATGTGTTTGTTTTCACTAACACTCTCTGTTATAGGTCCAATGTAGTCAATACCCCACATTTCAAATAACCTGCTTACTGTAATTGGGTCAATAGGCTTGGCTACTGGATGTTTCTTTTCAAAGATCTGGCACAGGTGACAGCTCTTGATGTATGTTCTGACGTCTTTGAAGTAATTGGGCCACCAATACTTCTTGCGCAAATTGTCTGCAGTAGTAAGGACTCTGTAGTGTCCATTTCCATTGTAAACTTTGCAGAGTATCAGCTGGTGGTCTTTTTTGGGGACCTTAATAATGTGGCTGCACATGCTTTTGTACAGGGTGTCCCCTAGGATTACATAGTATCTTCTCTCCTTGAGCACAGGTAACTCCACGTTCATCTCCCCTGTGGTAAGCATTCTGTATACCACATATAACTTGGGTTCATAACTTTCTGCTAACGTTTCTGTTGTGTTCTGAGGCGCAGCACTGACACACAATGGGAAATCCTAACCTTAGGATTGGATTCATACTAAGTATTGGTTGGATGACAGGAAAGGCTATGTGTTTACCTTGCGGCCCTGGATGAATAATCTCTACTAGTCATGGCTAGAGAGTAGTGCAAAAGTACAGAAGACACAAGACAAAAATGTGAATAGAACTTAGCTTTTATTGGAGAATACAAAATGAAATATATAGTGGTTAGGAATACCACAAAACACTACCAGGACGGTAGGATCACTTGCCACCAGCATGAGTGGGGCAAGTGAGTTGCACAGGATCAAGAAACCAAACAATTGTACTTCCTGATTCAGTCAACTCATTTTTAGAGGCAAAAGCAAAAGCGAGAGGTTTGTCTTTGAAATGGCCCACCAAAGGCAAAATTGACACATGGCAAATAGCAGTATTCACGCCATTGCCCTCCCCTAGATTGGCCTTGGGAGAGTAGTACTTGCAGAGGAACTTGGCATGCACTTGAGCAAAAGGACAACCACTGGAGAGGAGCTTTACAGTGTATTTGGACCCTCATTTAAAAGTCACTTCCAAAGGGCCAATCCACAGAGTGTTCAACTTATGCACACACCCGCCTAATCTGTGTTGTTAGTAAAGAACATGGTCACCAACATCAAATTAAGGCAAGGGGGAGCGTCCAGAATTATTGGGAGAAAGCTCAAGAATCTTAGTTTTGTATGCAGAAGTGTAGGCAGTGGCCTGTATATCAATTATGCGGTTGACTGGGTCCTTGATGTGGTTGTCAGGATTCATGGCCTTATCAGAGGTAAGAAGGGGGGGCCCCAAGAGCAATGGGGTAGTAGTCTCTTGCCCATACAACATAGCAAAAGGGGAGTATCCAGTGACATAATGTTTGCTAAGGCGGTACACAAAGAGAGCAGCAGGTAATTATAGGTTCCAGTTGACAGCGTCAGAGTAGGTGAGCTTCCTCATGATAGAGACCAGTGTTGAATTTGCACGCTCATCTGCCCCATTGGTAGAAGGATTGTAGGGGGCAGATAAGGACTGGTGTGATCCCAAAGCTTTGACAACAGAGGTTACCAGCTTGGCATTAAAGTTAGTCTCATTATCTGAGAGCAATACTTGAGGACAGCCATGGCAGTAGAAAACATCTTGTAATAGGAAGGCAGAAGTTGTCTTAGCTGTGATGTCCTTTGTAGGCCAAGCCTCTGCCCACTTGCTGAAGTGATCAACTGCAATAAGGACAAAGCAACACCCAGAACGTGAGCGGGGGAGAGGACCCACTGTGTCAATGCTGACAGTATGAAAGGCATGTTGCAGGGAAACTGATTTGAACTTGTGGGCAGCAGCTTGAGGCCTCTTAAGCTGGCAGTTGTGGCAGCTAGCTATGACGTCTGGGATCAGCAGGCAAAGGTTCTCCCATAAGTAGTTCTTTTGAAGCCAGTCAAAATTCTTGGTGATGCCTCCATGCCCAGTCTCTTTATGAGCTTGCAAAACCAACAAGGGGCTAAGACTTGGCCGTACATAAGGCAGATATTGATCTTTTACCTTTTTGAAGAGTTGATTGTCACGTATAAGGGTATCTTTGGATAGCTTGGAAAAGGCAAGTTGTACCTCTTCTGTCTCACTTTCCCAAGAAGAAGGATACCCAATTAGTTCATATAATTGGTTGGCCTCTGCAGGATGCAAGGCAATAAAAGGCATTCTGGAGAGCCCATCAGTGTTCTGATGTTGGATTCCAGAGTGATGAAGCACAGTGAAGTTGTAACCTTGCAGACATAGGGACCATCTAGATAAGCGCCCTTCAGGCTCCTTAAGCTGTTGTAACCACTTAAGCAAAGCATGGTCAGTGACAACGGTGAAGTGGGTACCATATATGTAGTGATAAAACTTCTTGACTGCACGCAACACAGCAAGACACTCCTTCTCTGTAACACAATATAGTACTTCTCATGTTTTTTTAGCACGCAGGAAGTGTAAGCCACAGTATGATATACACCCTTGTTGTCTAGTTGGGCCAGAATAGCCCCAATAGCAAGATTGATAGCGTCAGTGTACAGGATAAACTCCTTATAATAGTCCTGATACACTAGGATGGGCGCCTCTTTGAGTTTTTTTGATTAAGGGTCTCAAAGTCTTGCTGCTGACTGGCGGTCCATTCAAAAGAGACATTATGTAACAGCTGGACTAGAGGTTCACTAGTATTGGCAAAGTCAGGGATAAACTGTCTATAGTAGCCCATTATCCCTAGAAAGACTTGTACCTCTTTCAGGTTGGTGAGTGGAAGCATTTTGTTGATGGCTTCAACCTTCTTAGTCATTGGGCAAATCCTGGTCTGGGTTACTTCATGGCCCAAGAATCCAAGACGTTATTTGAAGAAGGCACACTTGGAAGGGTTTAGCTTAAGGCAAGCTTCTCAAATCTTTATGAACACCTCTTTGAGATGAGCCAAGTGATTGGTGAAGATAGCGTGAAAACCGTTATATCATCCAAGTATACTAGGACACATGACAACTTCAAGTCACAGAGGATGGAGTCCATAGCCCGCTGAAATGTGGCAGGGGCATTGCATAGTCCCTGGGATATACAAGTGGGTTCAAAGAGGACCTCTGACTTGATGAGCGCAGACTTTTCTTTATCTTCAGGTGATAGGTCAACCTTCCAGTATCCTGAAGCCAGATCCATGGCAGAGAAAAACTTGGAACCACCCAAACTTCTGAGAGCATCATCAATTCTGGGCAAGGGGTATGAGTCTTTCTTATTGAGAGAGTTTAGGCAACAATAGTCCATTACAATGTAATGTATGCCATCTTTCATCTTGAGAATCAGTAACGGGGAAGCCCAAAGACTTTGGGAAGGAGCCAGTAAACTAGAGTCTAGTAGTTGCTTGAGTTCTTTAGACTCTTGAGCATCTTCCACCCTACTACATCAGTATTGTTTGGCATGAAATAGTGACGCATACCCAGTATCAAATGTGATGAATGACCCCTTTAGCCAGGCCATAGTCTGTAGATCCAAAGACCAAGATGTTGCTGAACTGATTGAGCAGGTCCAACACGTCTTGTTGTTGAACAGGAGACAATTGGTGGATATCAGCTGCAGTGAACAAGGAGAGAACTTGAGGATTGTCCTCAGGTATATTAAAATCACTGAACGTTCCAAAGGGGTATAGGGAGGCCACTTGCTCTGCTCCCAGTATACAACCATGTCCCACATCCTGGCCTTGGGTCACCTGCATGGGTAGGGCTGTTAGGTTGGCAAGCAATAACTGTACGGGCTCTTTGTGGGTTTGATCTAAAATCTCAGGACACAGGCAGGGTTCTGTAAGGCTTAAGGATTCTGGTGAGTAAAGTTCCAGGAATGACTTTTCAGGTAGCTCATAAGAAATCTGGGAATCAATCACCACTTGAGAGCCCAGGGGAATAATGATAGCCGCAGGCGCTAGCAGGGGTACCCCTTCTTCTGCAGGACAGGAAGGAGGAGGGGTACACATGTTGGAGGAGTGGGTCCTATATTTGAGAGAGAAGATACCCGTAGGGTACTCAAGCACACAAGTTTTAAGACGTTTTCCAGGGAAGCGCAGAGGTTCTTCAAAAATCAAAGGCACCTCATATCCCAAGAGCAAAAGGTATCCATCTTGTAAGTTTACAATCCCATCATATTCTTGGAGGAATTGAGTACCAACCAAGAGGTCATAGCTTTTGTTCTCAAGGGCTACAGGGGGGAAGCAATAAGAAGTTTCCCAAACCTCATAGGTAGAGTGGAGTAGGCACCAATGGCCTGTGTCTATGCCATACCAGCTGTGCCATACAACTGTGTGTAGTTGAGGTTGGGGGCCAACTTAAGTTTCTTCATTAGTTTGGAAGATACCGCGTTGACTGGAGAACCCGTGTCCAAGATGGCTTTGATCTTAACCTTTTGGATTGATACTTCCACATGGGTTGTATCTCTCCCAAAGGGGGGCAAGACTGCCAACACATCTTGTGCAGCCTCTAGCTCCTTTTCCCATTTAGCTATCATGCATTGTATCACAGAAATCTTCTTATATACAGTCTGTAGAAGGAGAGATACAGTCACATTTTGAAAGAGAGCTTTGGCTATCTTGGCAGCTTCTTAGAAAAATTGACCAAGACAGGAGGTCAATGGGCTTGAGCTAGGTATGGGCAAACCACCATAGACTTGGCTCCACTTGTAGGTACTTGGGAAGCGGTGGTAGTCTTCCCAGATCCAAGCATGAATGGGACAGAGATAGTTTCTGGAACAGCCAAAACAGAATAGCCATAACTATCAGGATCTTCACTATCAGAATCTTTAGGCTCTGAATCACTGGAGAGATTGTGAAACAGATGAAGGATAGTTGGTCCAGAGGAAGAGGGAGCTTCCTCATCAGACAGAGGATCAGGGGGAGACAGGGGAGATTGGTCAGCAGAGATCATCTTTATCTCTAAGCTGACCTCTCTTTTCCCGCCTGTTCCTTGGGATCACAACCTTCCACTCAAGGATTAGTACAATGTTGCAACCAAGGTTTGAACCTCGCCTGCTAACATATCTTACAATACACAGGGGACGCCAATGAGTCACCCCTTGACGTATCTAACATTATGAATGAATCTGATGGCAATGTCAAATGGCAGGCACTTCATCCTAATTAGGAGCGTTGCCAATTTGACCTGCTGATCCCTGCACAAGTTATTCCTTGGCTCCAAACCCTACATGGAACTCCCCACTATGCCATCCCCTTGTGGCCTTGTGGCTTCCTCATTTAGTATATTAATCACAATATCCTACAATAAACAACACCTTATTCTTATTATTATGTCCTTTCCTATTGGCCTGTTGTCTTCCCCAATTCCAAATACTGAATCCTCATTGGTTCAGTTGCAACAGTGGTAGCAGAAGTAGGTTCCAACCTATTTCAAAAACAAAATTCCTCCCAAGAAAGGACAGAGTATGGGCCACATGGCTACTCCACAACAAGAGACGTTCCTTCCAATCCCCAAGGGAGACATTCCCAAAGGATATGTCATCTATCAAGATCAGTTAGTTCTTATCAGTGTATACAATTGGCTCCGCCTCAGGCAGCGTGACGCTAGCGTCACCCCGCCACAGTTGGATCTGTTGCAATGTATGCTCAACCTCCAACTAGAGTCCTTCACTGGAGGTGTCAAAGGGGCTGACATTGTCAGTTGGCTCCAGTCCACTGAAACGCGCCTCCGTATCTGTCAGGTTCCTGAGTCCATGTGGGTTGCCACTGCATCTGGCCGCCTTACGGGGCCTGCTGCCGTGTGGTTCACCAACTGGGCCAGCCAAGAATTTGACATCACCTGGGCAACATTTCAAGACGCTGCCAAGTCCCAGTTTAGCAAAACCTTCTCCCCCATTATCTTGGGGACTCCCCTCCTAGCCATCAAGCAGACTGGTTCCGTCCCTGAGTATCTTGCCGTGTGGCCGCAAGCCCTTGCTGCCACCCCCAAAGCAGTGACCAATGGGAACGCCATGTTACTCACTCTCATTGTCAACGGGTTAAAACCCCATATTTTCAAGTGGGTTCCTGTAGGCCGCTGCACCTCTATCGACAACTGTTATAAAGCCATTGTAGAAGCCAGTAACCAGGCTTCAATGGACTTCCGCCGCACCAACAATACTCCACCCCAACCATGTCCTGCATCTAACAATGGCCAAGGTCAAGTGGGCTGTTGCCAATCTCAACAGCAAGAAGGTGCAGCTAAATGCCCCTGCAAGGGGGAGCTCCAGCTAGCGCTAATCAAGGACCAGGGAAAAGCCTGGGGGTTGTAACAACAAGAGGCCTTACAACCCCGACTGACCCGCCCTCTCAGCCCTTGCTTGCAAAGAACTCCCGCGACTACAATCTTCACAAGGTTGAAACCCTAGACGTCTTCCAGGTCCATAGCAACAACCCTGTGTTGCAAGCCGCTCATTCCGCAAATAAAGTAACACACTTGTCCTATCCCTTCCGTTTCCATGGGAACACCCACAAGTTACTGGTAGACACCGGGGCTGATCACACCATGGTAGATCAGGCGTTTGCTGACTCCCAGCAATTAGACCAAGTACCCAGCAGGTTCAAAGCAGTATGTGTAGCTGATTCCTGCAGGATTGCCATCACCCACAAGACAGTACCCTTCTCTGTAAGAATGGGGAACGTCCAAGTTAAGCTCTCTGGACCAATCATGGCAGGCCTCAGCCACGACGTAATTGCTGGCCTCAAATGGCTCTGGCATAACCACCCTTACATTGACTGGAATACCTCTGTCATCACCCTCAATAGAAATGGGGTGGGTTTTCAGATTTACCCCATGGAAATAAACAAACTACTACATGACACTGTGTTTGTCAGAATGACAGAAACAGGCTCATACAACTTCAAGGGGGGAAAACTAGACTTTAACCAATGTTCAGTCAAAGTTATCCATGCAGAATTATCTGCAGTCCCTCCCTTGTCAACATCACCACCACCAATGCTAGCTGCACTCCTTGAGGAGTACAAGGACGTATTTAGTGAAACACTCAAACAACTACCTCCATCCCAGGAGATCCAGCACGCTGTACAACTTCAAGGATTGTTACCTAAAGCACGACCATTATACTGTCTCACACCAAAGGAAGATGAAACCCTCCACCAGCACCTTGTGGACGCTCTTGATACAGGATTCATTTGCCCCTTGCTCTCTCCATACAGGGTGGCGGTCTTCTTTGTAGCTAAGAAGGATGGGTCTCTTTGCCTGGTCACAGACTACCACGCCCTAAATGAGATGACAGTTAAAAAAGTACCCCCTGCCACTGATTGACAACCTGTTTGATACACTTGCAGGTGCAAAGGTCTTTAGCAAGATCAATCTTACCGCGGGGTACAACCAGGTCTGCATTGCACCAGGGGATGAGGCAAAAACTGCCTATCTGCACACGCTACGGGTTGTTTGAGTGTCATGTCATGAACTTTGGAATGACCAACGCTCCCTCCACCTTTGCCATGTTGATGAACAAAGCCTTCAAGGAACTGATTGGGAAGTGTGTGGTTGTGTACCTTGAAAACATTATTGTCTTCAGTCAAGATCTAACCACACATCTCCAACACCTCTATGCTGTCCTCAACACCCTTCAAACAGTAGGCCCTTGACATTGTGGGACCGCTTCCCAAAGACAGACTAGGTAAAAAGTATATTATCACTGCTATCAATTATTTCACGTGTTGGCCAGTGGCCTGGGCCACAACCAACCACACCACCACCACTGTTACCCTTTTTATTTGCAGGGAGATTGCAGCTTGCTTTGGGCAACCCAAGCGTCTCATCACAGATGGCAGGCCTGAATTTGTTGGACACATTGTGAAGGCAAACTGCATCAAGAACGCGCTCCAGCATATAGTCACGACCCCCTACCATCTGCATGCCAACAGGCACGTGGAATGGTTAAATGGCTCCCTAGTTCAATTGATTGCCAAGCTCTCACAAGAGCACCCTAATACTGCGTGAACTGAACATCTTCCCACCGCCCTACTGATCCTGCAAGCAAGAATCAACAGGGGCACTGGGTTCAGTCCTAACACCCTGGCCTTTGGAACACCTGAAGGTCTGACAGGGGTTGAACAGGGGAAACTAAAGTCCAAGGCTCCCAACAAACCCCCTGGTGACAACGCCCTCCCTAGACCAATGGCGCGCCAAAGCCCAGGAGATCAAACACAAGCGGATTGCAGGGGGGACAAAACATCTCAAAGCTAGATACGCTGTAGGTGATCCCATCTACACCCTCAATCCCAATTCTGCCAAATTAGGACCCAACCACCTAGGGCCCTTCAAGGTAACTGCTGTCTATGACAACCACACCTACCAACTTGAGGATGCCCAGGGAAACACCAAGAAACTTCACCACAATTGCTTGCACCCCTGCCGTGCCATCCCCACACAAAGGTTGTTCGTGCAGACCTTCTCAGACCTTCTGCAGACTCCAGTCCTGATGTCTGACAACAAGCAGGGGGCAAGGGGGGTGTTGCAACCAAGTTTCAAACCTTGCCTGCTAATGTATCTTACAATACACAGGGGGCGCTTGATGAGATACCCCTTGACGTATCTAATGTTATTAATGAATCTGATGGCAATGTCAAATGGCAGGCACTTCATCCTAATTGGGAGCATTGACAATTTTGCCCTGCTGATCCCCACATGAGTTATTTCTTGGCTCCAAACCCTACATGGAACTCCCCACTATGCCACCCCCTTGTGGCCTTGTGGCTTCCTCATTTAGTATATTAATCACAATATCCTACAATAAATGACACCTTATTCTTATTATTCTGTCCTTTCCTATTGGACTGTTGTCTTCCCCAATTCCAAATACTGAATCCTCATTAGTTCAGTTGCAACAACAAGTGCGTGAGTGGTGTTTGATTTGGCCACAATTATGACAACCTTGCCTCTTAGCCTGTCCACCAGCACCCAGGGTCATTATGCGCGGCATACAAGAGGTAGTCCCAGTATTATTGGCTTTATTCTCATGCACCACTGTACCTCCATGTGTCAAAAGCATGTCTTGTAAGAGCGTCCTAATACTCTTCATGGAAGTGAGTGAAGCCTTGTATGCCTTAAAGTGTAGACATAATAGCTGGTTCACCTTCACAGCATTTGAGCAAGCTGTGTAGGCTTCCCAGGGAGTTAACTGTTGACTAGTAATTAACTGTTGGCCTTCAATTTAGAAACAATCTGCAAAATCAGCCCAGGTCTCCTTGTGTTTGAAAGCAATATGTATAAATGCATCCTTCTTGACTTCCAAGCTGAGGTCTCCTCCAAACTCTTCAATAAAGAGGCACTTCATATCCTCCCAGGTGACAATAGAAGGGAGCTCGGGGACCACAACTTCCTGGCATGTGGGATGGAGGCAGGTAAGGATGTGTTCCTTCTTGAGTTTTTCAGTAGCCCTACGCATTGCAGTTTTGTAAATGGTCAGAAAAGCAGCAATGGTAGAGGTCTTGGGATCAAATATCTGCTTGAAAGTTGGCTTAATATTTGGGTTGATGGACAAAGACTGGCTGTTCTCACCAGGGTTGAGGACGTTAATGTGAGGGTTGCCCTCAAATTTGGATTCAGCAGTAGGTTGTCTAGCCCAGAGAAGTTGAAGGCTCTCCTCTAAAGTGTTCAAGGTAGAGCTATTCTGCCCACTAATGTCTTGGGCAGTTGTGACAGCAGTCCCAAATTCATCAATCTTGATTTGTTGTACTGCCAAGGTGCCAGCAATCCCATTAACAAGTAGCCAGGGAGGTGGCCTGCGTGACCAAGGGAGAAACTTGTCCATTTAGAGTCTCTGTAAAGCAAGAGAGGTTTTGGACCTCTCTTTCTAATGCGTCTTGCCTATCAGCTACATCATTTGTCACTTCAGCAAGTTGATCTAGAGCACGCGCACAGTAGACCCAGGGTTGACCTTCTAAACCAGGGAAACAACCATGATTGTCATGAGCAGGAGTATTAACAACTTCACCTTCTTCTTCATCTTCAGATTCAGATGATAAACCTTCAGAATTAGAGAGGTGCTGTCTTAAGTACTTGATTTCACCTCATAGAGTAGCCACCTGATCAGTGAGGGAGGCAATACAAGGGTCAGGCATAGATTTGACTGAAGGGGGAGGTTGCACAGAATCCTGGCGTCTAGTGGTATCCTTGAGCTCAGCAATGGCCTCCCATACTTTGGTTTCAAAATCAGAAGGGGTCCCAACAGGAGGAACAGGAGGAGTCACCTCAATAGAAGCCACCCAAATGTCCACATAAGTTTTCACTTGGTATAGAGTGTCACCTAGTGCAGCCTTATCCAGACCATTTTGATGCTGCAGGTAACAGCCCCAAAAATCAACATGAGCTCCTATCAATTTGAGTTGCAAGTTGATATGCACTCTGAATTGATTTAGTTCACTAACCAGAGTCTCAAAATCCTGCTGATGGTTAAACAGGAAAGCCTCAATTTGCTCACGCTAGGCTGCCTGATGTTCATCTAGTTCACATAGTCAATCCTTTATGTATCCAGGGAGCAAGGAACAAAGGGGATTCAGGGAGGAGGTTAAGTACTTCTACAATGCCAGTGAATTGCGCTGTTTGTCAGAAATACACACAAAGAGACTCTGGGACCATTCTTGATATGCCATATTCTGAGCATGGTTGTTTGAGACAGTATTGGCTACAGCATTTAATAGTTGATTCTGGGATCCTAAAGCAAGTTTGTGGTGAACTAGGGCAAGTTGGATGATCTTATTTACCAACACACTAATAGTATCCATGGATTCCATCAACGCAGGGGGGGGAGACCAAAGTCTAACAGGAAGGAGTACAAGTCTTCAGAAGCGTACCTGGGATGGAGGCCAGGGATAGAGTGCATGGCTACCGTGCCATAATGAAGAAGGGAGCGGGCAGCAGCACAAGCTTGTTCATAGGTGAGAGAGAAAGCTGAAAGGGGGCCCACACAGGCCCAGGAGACAGAACCAATACCATAGGATTTGAGGGGGCATTGGTCATGTCTTCTTCTAGAGGGGGACTAGAAACTTTGGGTTGATTGGGCACTTCAGAAACAAAGGGAGAAGGGCCAGAGAATGCACACAGGAACAGAGTAACCAAGGGGCTTGCAGCCCCTGTAGTGAGCACCATTTTGTTGTGTTTGGCTCCACGGGATGATATCCTGGAGGACATGGCGGGAAATCTTTATAACAAAAGATTTGAGGTTCAAAGCTAGCCTTGGGTTAGCCTTCAGGGCAAAATTAAGGGCACATACCTTAATTTCTTGGAAAACAAGATGTAAAAGTCCTTTTAGAAGAAAGGACGGGAAAACCTTGAAGATTATAAAAGCCAACACAAATGTGGATAAACTTAGTTTATTAGGAGGAATGATTCTACTTTAAATAGTAGACAAAGGACAATAATCACTCAATAGGAGGAAAGAGTGGCTGAGGGGTCACGTTGGGGTGAGGTCATACCAGGATCAACCACAGGCAGATACAACAATCTGGAATGGGTGGATATTGAACCAGACCCATTTGCAGAAGGCAAGGAATTCCCAAATTTGAAGTCAAACCCAGCCAAATCCTTGTAACTATCAATATTCAAAGGCCATATTGGAAATTGCATTAATTGCACAATTTATAACAGAGCCAGGTGGGATAGTGACAGCAGACATGGCTAGGAGAGGGATCCCTTCAGACGCAGGACAAGCCATGGGTGGACATTTCATGTTTGAAGAAAGGGTGCAATATTTGAGGTTGAAAACCCCAGTCAGATATTCCAGGGCACATGTCTTGAGCTGTTTCCCAGGAACTTTAAAAGGCTCTTCAAAGATCAGAGAGACTTTGACCCTGAATAGAGAGGTAACCATCTTTTAAGTTGATTATCCCATTATATTCCCTAAGGAACTGGGTGCCAACTAAGAGATTGTAACTCTTGTTTTTCAAGACAACTGCTGGCGCAGCTAGGAGAAGCTTGCCAAACCGCATGGGTAGAGCAGAGTACTCCCCTATGGTGTGGGTCATAGACAGTACAGCTGTGCCATACAACTGGTGATAATTAAGGTCAGGGGCAAGTTTGAGTTTCTTCACAAGCTTGGAGGAGACAACATTGACTGGCAAGCCAGTTTCTAGAACGGCCTTGATCTTCACTTTTTGAATGGATATCTCTACTTGAGTGGTAGTACAACAAAAGGGTGAAGGACAGATAAGATATCCTGAGCCTCAACTAATTCCTTATCCCACTTCTCCATCATGCATCTTAATCCTGGAAACTCCTTGTAAACATTCTGGAGAGGGAGAAAAACAGATATAGTAGTTTTAAAAGCTATGGCAACAGCCAAAAATACCTCAGATTTAAACAAAATGATTTCAGATTTAAACAAAATCCAACTCTTAGGTTGAAATATACACTCTGTTAACAGGGTTTATTGGTGTTAATGGGAAAAATGGGTCAACACAGCAATAAAGTACTCACGTGCAAAGCAAAACCATTCAAAGCACAATCCAAAATACATTGATTCAAAAACAAAATGATGTGAGTTGACTTTTGGTGTACATATGTTTACTATGTGAATTGGTGAAAAAATACACCCAAGTGTGGTGTGTCAAAACTCAATCTAAAAAAACACAATAGCAACTCACTATGTAAACAAAATCACTCACACAATGTGTGCAATGGATTTTAATTATGAATGATACCAAGATATCTAAAATAAGACACAAGATCTGAAATATAAATTTTAAAAATATTATGTTGGGTGCTTAATTTGGCGTAAAATCTGGGAAAATGAGTGGAAATTATTTTGGGTATTCTAAAACGGGCATTGTAAAACCAAAAACAACTAATTAAGAAATAAAAAAATCTATAATTGGGATGTTGGGTGGGAAAACCTTTAATTGAATAACCATATTCATATGAAAGCAAAAATTAAAAATAGGGAATAACATAATTGGAATTTATTTGATATTTTATTAAATTCTCAAAATGGAAGGAACACAGCAACAGACTACCATTGTACCCTTTGTGCGCTGCAGTTGTGGTTGCCCCCGCAGGTCAAAAAATAGAGTTAGTGCAACCTAAGTGCCTACTCAAGGAGGAGACGGGAGAGGAGAGTTCCATAGTGACGCTGCACTGACACAGCCGGTTCAAGGAGCACAAGCTGCTAGGGTGAGGAGCATAAACCCTTGGGTCCCAAAGCTGACCTGGAAGCCAACCAAGGTTACCACAACAAAAACAGTTAGAAACAAGGAGGTAGAACTTACTTTGTTTGTGTTTGATGTTATGTACCAGAAAGAGTTGGTCCCGTCAGCCATGCTGGAGAAGGTGAAGCCTGTACTTGATACTAGCTATGAGCCCTATATCAGCAATGGCAATCAGGAGGATGACAAAGAGCCCCAGTTCTACCAAACCAATGAGGGACAGCTGGTGCTAAAGAAAGTTGCAGCCTTCTACAACAAGGTGCCCATGCCTTGCAAGCCTGTCATCAATCAGGATTCTGGCTTGTCTAAACCCACAAAGCCCGCCCAGAAGTGCATCCCTGACATTAAGCGCATCATCCTTCTCCAGCTCATGCAGGAATTGGGTGACTACAAGGCAGCTGCAGCCCTTGTTGGGGTGGATCCCAAGTACGCCTCCAAGACCTTCAACAAGTTCATTGATACTGGCTGAGACCTTGCCGCAGAGAAATCCTTGCGTGTTCCCACTATGCTCACCAAGGAGCACAAATGGGCAATCTGCCAGGGGATCACCTGGGACTGCCATCTTGAACTGGAAAATATACAGGCTATGGTCAAGTCCGCTTTTGGGATTGAGGCCACAATTTCCTTTTACTACCATCTGGTCAAGGGAATGTGATTTTTCTGGAAAAAACTCGGGGTATCCCCATACAATCAGAACAGCCCGGCCAATATTGAGACCTGGAAAAACTACGCAGAGGCGTATACTGCCCTCAAAGCCAAGGGGCGGTCAAATTTTACTATATTGACACATCAGCATTTGCCTCGTCAATGCGCAATGGGTATGTGTGTGTCCCCAAAGGCTCCAATGACGGGATGGCTCAGCGTGCTGCAGTCTGCGCCACAGCCTATTCAATGGTGGCTCTCCTCAGTCCAAAGGGGATTGAGATGTACCAAATGATACTAGGTTCCCACAATAGCCGGGCCTTCCTATCATTTCTCCAAATGGTCCAGTAGCACCTGAGGCGCACAAGCCCAGGCTTCACCAATGTGATTTTGTTGGACAACGTTAGTCTCCACAAGGTGGCTGACATTCTCAAGGAATTCCCAATGTTTGACACAAGCATTGCAGTGGGCCCCCAGCAATTGGCCACAGCAAATTTACGCCGTCTCTTCCTCCCAGCCTATTTGCCCTTCCTAAATCCCATTGAGGAAGTCTTTGGGTGGCTCAGCAAGTTGTCAAGCGAGGAACCCCAACTGGGACCAAGGACCCTTTTGATTTGCTGCAGGCTGGGATCCACACCCTCCCAGCTGAGACTGTGGCTAAATTCTATGGCCACGCTGATTTGTTCATCCCCTTGTGCCTAGCCAAACAGCCAATCAATTAAAGGCTTAGTGTGTCCAATTTTTTATATTCTCTAATTTACTATTCAAGATTTATTGTTTATCATTTTATATTTAGATGGTTTCACACCCGCAATCACATTCAGAAGGACCATCAATTGATGTAAGTAATTTATTTATTTTATTATATATTATTTAATATGTCATCTGAGGTTATCCCAAACGCTTGATACTGGATTATGTGAATATATTTATATCACTTTTGTCAAATAAATATAAAATAGAATTATAAAAATTAAACATAAATTATAAGGTTAAAATTTATTTTATTACCGTATTATTTTATACTTTTATGAAACCCATTTCCGCAATATATTTTGCAAATCTTGTTTGCTAAAATATTATTTGAAAAAATATTTGTAATATAAAAATATAGTAGAGTAATAATATATTTTTTGATATAGAGATAAAATTAAGTGCGCCTATAATGGGTTTGGTGGTATGTACCCACCCCGCAATGGAGGTGGCGCACAACCTCCACTGCCACACCGTGGACGGTGGATAAACCCTTATTAAGGTATTTGCGCCTGCTGGTAAAAGGAAGGATGATGAGGTGGGAGTGAAGCAGCAGCTTTTCAGGTGGGGCTACAAACCTGTATATCCTAGCCAGGACCAGGGAGTCTTGGATTACATGGTCCACCAAGTTGTATCCAGGGGGGACCTTCTTCCCGTCCAGTGAGAGCCTGGCCTTGTCAACTCCAAGAAGGACCCCGTCCAGGTCCTCTACAGACACACCCATCCTGAAGTAGAATAGGAACCCCAGGTAAACAACCAGATGAAGCCTTTGCCCTGCAAAGGCTTCTATGAACTCACACAATTTGTTGTACACAGCGCTAATCTTCTTCTTGCGCTTGTTTTTGGCAAATGTCAGCTCCATAGCTGCAGAGACCCCTGTCTTGTTGGCACTCCAGGCCAGCCCAAAGTCCGCCAAGAGGATTTTGGTCTTCTTTACAGCTGTTGCGTCTGAAACAGCCAATTTGCCCACTGCGCACCCAAAGTTCTCCAATAGGTAAGACAGGGTGTGCTGCACCAAGAAGCAGAAGCAAGCAGCTGCATGAGCCCGGCACATCTCCGGTATATTCTTGAATGGGAGCGTCTCCAGGACATCCCAAACAAGCTCAATGGAGTTTACACAGTTAACTCTGCTGAGGACCACCAGGTCAAGGCGGACCAGTTGGGCATCCTTGTAGGCAGTAACTGCCCACTCAGATGCCCCCTCACTATGCAAAAGCCCAGCCAATGCCTCCCTGGACATTGGGAATGTACCATGGATCCTGTCTTTAAGCTCCTGCAAGACAGGGGGGAAAAGAAAAGCTGTTTGGCCATATGAGTGGCGTAGTTGGAGTAGAAGGTGGGGGGACAAAAGGAACCAGGACCTAGCGGAGTTCACCATCAACATCTTCTAAAAAAAGGTAAGTATTTAAGAATTTTTACTAATCATAATTTTTTAGATTACCTTATTGGGTTTCTTCCTTGTCGGCAGCTTCAGCCGGCTTTGCCATTCTTGGCGCAAGCAATTGTGCCGGCAATTCAGTGTCCTCTGCCCTGGCACGCTAGGCGGGCTTTAGGTGGGCATACATCTTCGGGTCATCAACCCAGATAGACAGCGCAGAAAGATTGTATGCCTTGAACTGGAGGCCCTCAACCACAGTTTTTTTTGAATATTTATTAAGTGCTCAATTGTCTTCTCTGGGGTGTCTGGCATTTTTGACATTAGTGCCTTTGCGGACACCTTGTCAATTTTGTCCCCAGTGAGGACGGCAGACTTCACTTTGGCTTTGACCTTGTGGTCAATGTTCTTTATTTTAACAATTGCCAAGTCAATGTCTTTTAGCAGCTTATCCAATTCTCTCATTTATTTTTTACTAACCTTTTCATATGTTTTTATAGCTTTTGCCCCAATAAATTCTGTATTATTTTAATATTGTTGCCTCTTTGTATATTCCTTTTTGTTTTCCCATCTACTACATTATCCCATCTTTTTACCTATTTTGTATATTTTTTACGCTCATCTCAATATGTGTCATTTGCTTTGTGTTGGTGTGAGATTAGGCTGATTGACCACAAATGATCAGGCTAATCATCACATGCAGATCTTAACAGTTACACGCCATATTATCACTTGGTCATCATTATATTAATAGATATGGCAGTTATACACCGTGTAATTGTTAGTTAATTATAATAGATGTTGTCAAAACCGCAGGCTTGACCCGCCAGCAAGGTTCCAACCAAGTGGGTTTGTGACCCGCAATCCAATTACCCGGTCACTTGAAGCCAGACTAGGAAGTCAACTCAGATTGCCAAATCAATCAACATGAACAAACAATGATCCCTCACAGTGGATACCTCAATTTGGCGCTTGACTCATTAACAGGATCAAGCCACCCCCTCTTCCATCCAGCCGTGTGATCACCAATCATGTTCCTGTTATCCATTGATTCACAATAGCTATATAATCACTATCTCACAATAAAGATTATTATTTATCCTTTAAAATCTTTTTCTTTTGTAACTTTGCTAAAACAGCACAGTTATGACAAAGTAACAATTATACATAGTATTATCATTTGGTTATCACTTAATCAAGTGTAGTTATTATACACCGTGTAATTATTAGTCTATTATGATAGATGTAACAATTATACGCTGTGTAATTGTTAGTCTATTATTATAGATGTAACAATTATACGCCATATAATCACTGATAATCCCAATTTGTAGTGATTATACACCATATATTGCTTTCTTTATTATAATTGATGTAACTATTATAAGCCATATAAACGTTAGCCAATATAGTGAATATCACTGATTACAAGGTGTGTAATCACTAAATCATCAATTGTATATCATCTATTCTACCCTACTGGATGTTGTATCAACTCAGCCCCACACAGCCTGATGGGCGTATATGTTCATATCAAACAAGTGATATACAAATGGCTAAGAAATACCAAGTTTGGATCAGCATTACACAGCGTATAATTAGGTTCCTTATTGGTTTGGGTCAGCATTACACAGCAGATAATCTTCCGAGTCACTAATGGATCAAGTCTGCTATTATATGGCGTATAATCCATAATTCAACTTGTTGCATTAATAAGCAGAAGGTTTGTCAACCAGAAAAGGATCACTGATTAAGCCCTTCAAATGGAATACCAGAATTCTACCTTCCAATGTAGGAGGGTTGAACAGGGACAATTTCTAAGCATCAACTAAATACGGCATAGTTTCCCAGCGCAATAATAGGCGTGTAACATACAGTCAATCAATAAATGACAGTAGGCTAGCTCAAGAAGAGCATAGGCTGTAGCTGAAGTGCCATGGACGCCTGCTAAGGCCAGTAGCATATCACATGCCAAGGACAGCCAATCAGGATGGGTGTAGCCAGAAAATATAGACCTATTGTGAAGGTAGCCACTGAGAACTGTCTGAAAGGACAAGAACAAGGATTGTTGCAGTATATATTGATACAGACGCCTGAAAGGACAAAAAAGTTCATAGTTACACCTGGATAGATTGCAGCCGCTGGCTAGATTGTACTCCAGTATCAATAAACGTAATTCTATTCAAAGTTCTATTCTATTGTAGTCTGTAGTGCTCTTGCATAAGATTAGGTAGAGTACATTGGCAAGGCTAACATCTATCTGTAGCTTTGAACATACTAGTAATAACACAAGTTGCTTAACAGTTGGCATTGTTTCCTTGATTACCATTTTATTTTTGGCGCTTGACACATCCCCTTGTAAAAATATTAACAACAATTTGGCAATTAGCTAAATTTGAATTAGAAAATTATAGTGTTAACTATTTTTATATAAAGTTGTTACTGATCTGAATTCAAAACCTTAATGATAAACTTTAAGCCAATAAGGAGCCTAGTTATAAAGTAATTGTTGTGACATAAAGGGTCATTCAATTATTCTTTGATGCATGTGCGCTAATTAATATGATTGGCTGGATCTTTTTCTATTGTGTGCCATTGCCGCTGTGGCAAGTTGTTGATGAACTAGTGCTAACCCAGCAGCCAATTGGGCACTAGTCCATCAACAACTTGCCACAGCGGCAATGGAACACAATAGCAAATGATCCAGCCAATTATATTAATTAGTGCACATGCATCAAAGAATTATTGAATGACCCTTTATGTCACAACAATCACTTTATCACTAGGCTCCTGATTGGCTTAAAGTTTATCATTAAGGTTTTGAATTCAGATCAGTAACAACTTTATATAAAAACAGCTAACACTATAATTTTCTAATTCAAATTTAGCTGATTGCCAAATTGTTGTTAATATTTTCACAAGGGGATGTGTTTAGGTGCTAAAAATAACTGTGTTCAGGATCTAGATACACAACATAGTAAATATATGATTTTATAGAAATGAGCTGAACATAAAGAATATAGCCAACTATAAACAAAGAGAACACAAACAATTGAAATTCAAAATAAAGATAATATAAATAGAAATTTTTTGGGACCAGGGGGTTTATTGAGGCAGGGAAGAGTGATTCCTAGTAGGCAGAATGGCGCGGAGAGGAAGACGTAGAGACAGTGCTGGCCTGGGGGTCTGGGATTGGATGGGTTGGGTTTGCGGGTGGGGGTGTTGGTGGCAGGGGTGGAGGCAGGAGGATTGATTGTGACGGCCGCCATATACCGCTCATTGTACTCCTCATCAGTCATTGGCCGGATGTGCTGGTAGGTGGCTGTGGCACAGGGTGAGAGGTGCTTATCCTTGAATGATTGGTTGCCCATGTTCACATGGAAAACCATTTGTGCAAACAAGTCAGTCACCATTTGGTGACCAAAGAGAAAATTATGATCAAGGACCCCAAGATAGAGGTTGTTGAAAGCCTGAGGGTGGCACTCCCGGAGTGTATCTCCAATGTTGAAGAAGACAACATCTGCCAGATGGACGTTGGCGTGACCAGCTGGGTACACAGAGGCCTGGTGCCCGCATTCCTGGATGGCCTCAAGGGCGGTGGAGCTACCCTCCATCTGGTGGCTCAAGAAAACCCGGTATTTAGAATTTGAGTCATCCCAGGAGTCAAGCAATCCACCAAGGATGTGGCTGTATGAGTACCCATCAATGAAATCAGGGTTTGTCCAATAGTAGACAAAACCCTTGGCTGAAACAGCCAGAAATACACCAATGTAAGTCCCCTTCTTGACCTTCTTCCTTTCATTCTTGGTGGCGGTTTTTCCTTGCTCACCAAAATTGTCAAATGCAATCAATAATATGTAGTAAAAGACAAACATGATTTCATCTGTTAGACTTGTCAAGCATCTGACCAGGGTTGATTTGATTGCAGCGTTATATGGGGAATCCTCAGCACCATCCCATTGGTTGCCGGCAAAATTTGTAAGAACCCTAATTGAAGCCACCTTTTCATGCATCAAGAGCTGCACCATGCGCTCAGGCACCCAAATGCCATGGTGTGCAAGTTGCTTCCAGACCTGGGTCAAGGGAAGCTTAAGGTCCTTCTGGAGGAGGTCAAGCATTATCAGGTAGGCCTCACTGATTTGGGACTTGGGGGCCTTCTTGGGCTTCTTGGCTGTCCTGATCAGATTCCCCCTGTTCATCAGGTTGTTGAATTCCTGCATGACAGTAGCCCGGGTGAATTGTAATTGGCTGGCTATCTGATCCCAGGACAGACCCTGCAGTTTGAGTGCCACAATTTCCTGAAGAATTTGGGCAGTGATTATTCTGTGTTTGGGGCGCTGGGCGGCGGGAGCTGAAGCCTGATTGGCTGAGGGGGGGCAGGTTGGCTTGTGAAAGGAAGTTGTTCCAAATCAAGGTTGCCATCCTGATTGGCTGGTTGATGGGCAGCTTGTGCAGGGTGGGTACAGGAGCAGGGGCAGACCTAGACACTAAGTGACTCTCAAACAAGTCAAAGCCATATGGGTCGGGGGACAGTAACAGGTCAGCTTCCTTGTTACCTGCCTCAAAGGCTTGGGTGTAAAGGGATGCCTCCACATTCTGAGCCTTGCCTCCATTGAAGCTAGCTGGCTGCTGCTGGCTTGGCTGCTGGCGCGGTTGAAGATGTTGCTATTGAAAACCATATTGAAATAAAACCTAGGATAAAATCACTAAAAGTAGAAATTTTAAAAATTAATGGTTTATTTTTATTGTAATCTTGAGTCCACATTTGGAAGGTTCTCAAAACCATTCCATACAAATCTGGAGCCATGAAAATGGATAAAATGCCTCTGTTCCTAAATTGGATAGCTATTGATTGGCTCTCAAACTGTTATTTTTCTATTTTAGGCTGCTCATACTACACATCTTGTGTGAGTTCATTTTGTTTTGTGCTTGTGGAATCTTGCATCTAGATTGCTCAAATTTTGTTTCTTTTTGTACTTCTGTCAGTGCCTCATATGAATCCTGCTTGGATTATAATATACTCCGGAATAGCATCCATCCATTTCACTTGTTGTGTCAGTTCATTTTGTATGTGGTTTAATCTACACTGCTTGATGTTTGCTTTAATTTTGTATAATGGGTTAGTGAACTTTTGTTTTTGGTTTGGCAGTTCATTTATTAACTAAAAATATTTAAATTAATTGAATCCTGAATCTTGCGCAACTTAGATTTTGTTTAAATCTGAAATCATTCTGTTTAAATCTGAGGTATTTTTGGTTGTTGCCATAGCTTTTAAAACTACTGTACATTCTTGAAGACAGCGTCAGCAACTTTGGCAGCTTCTTCTGACAATTCCACTAGCACAGAGAACCTCTTAGCCTGAGTGAGGTAAGGGTGAGAGACAATTTCTTTGGCTTCAGGCAAAGGCTTAGTGGTAGTTGTAGTCTTTCCTGAGCGCAATTTATAGGGGACTGTAATGGTTTCAGGAACAGCCATAACAGAGTACCCACATGCATTGGCGTTGTCAGTATCAGTATCAGAGTCATCCAGGTCAGAGTTGTTGGAGATATTTTGAAACAAGAGGAGGATAGGAGGAGCCTCATTATCAGCAGGCTTGGCGTCAGATATAGAGGGAGGGATTGGAAGAGACTGGGAAGAATTTTCAACCAAGAGCGTCTCTGCCTTTAGGTTGACTGTTCTTTTCCCGCCTGCTCTTTTGAATCAGTTTCTTTAACCTGTGGGTTGGTGCAAACTCAAGAATGATGACCTATCTGACCACAGTTGTGGCATCCTTGGTGTCAAGGAGGATTTTGTGAGCTTATAGTAAGAATGCAAGGACCACAGGAAGACAAACCAGAGTTAGAAGTAGCTCAACCTTCCCTAACAACTGCTCCAGAATGGTTAAGGTGCATATCTTGCAACAGCGTCTTTATGCTCTTCATGGAGGAAAGCATATCCTTATGGGCTTTGAAGTGAAGGCACAGAAGTTGGTTAACTTTGAGGGCTTGAGTGCAAGCCATGTAGGCTTCATGGGCTGTCAACTGTCTGCTCGTTATCAGTTGCTGTTCTTCCATGTAGAATCTGTCTGTAAACTTGGCTAGTGTCTCTTTAGGCTTGAAAGCAATATGCATGAAGGCGTCTTTCTTTACTTCCAGGCTAAGGTCACCATCAAACTTGTCAATAAGAAGCTGCTTCATATCTTCTCACGTCTCAATGGAGGGCAGCTCAGGCACCATCACCTCCTGGCAAGTTGGATGTAGACAGGTCAGAATATGTTCTTTCTTAACTTTTTCTGAAGCTTGTCTCATGGCAGTTTTGTAGATAGTTAGGAAAGCTTCAATGGTCGAGGTTTTGGGATCAAAGACTTGCTTAAAAGTAGGCTTGAAGTGTGCTTCAGGAGTTGGGCCACCATTGTTGCTATCAAGTACGTTTATACGTGGTAAAAACTCTGCCTTGGATTCAGAGGGGGGCTGTCTAGCCCATAGCTGACAAACACTCTCTTCAAGGGTAGTCAGGGTCTCAACAGCGCAGGCACCCATATCAACAGCTTGAGTGGTCTGTTGTGCAGTAGCATCTAAGTGTTGACCTTGGGTGCTTACTATTGTGGAGAGCTCAGCCAGTTGAGAAGTAAGGGATGGCCCCACTGAGAGGCAAGGGGCAAACATATTGTTCACAGAGTTGATCACGTCATTCATCTCTTGTACGTCTCAATCCAGTTCATTATGGTCCCGCTTTAATTGATCCACCTTGTTAGCTAGGGCAATTAGTTCCCTAGCTCATTGGATTTGAGGAGCTCCTGGTAAGCCAGGGCAGCAACCATCTTCATTGACAACCCCAACTGGACTAGCAGCAGTTGCCATCATCTCACGTAGGGCAGCAAGTTCTTTCTGTAGCTCTGCAACTTGAGCAGTCAACTCAAGCACCTGGGGGCAGGTTGAGGTGCCTCAGGAGGACGTCCTTGAATGCAAGTAGTTGTATTTAGCTCTCAAATAGCGTCCCATATTCTTTGCTCTTGATCTGCCAAATCATCAGAAGGGGGAGAGGGCGGAACATCTGGCTTGGGCGTAGCTAATTCATTCACTTGACTCTGGAGTTTGGCTATAGCAGCAGTTGTGGCAGCTAATTCTTGATCAAACACCGCACTGAGTTAATTAAGGCCATTAGCAGCAAATTCTGCTACCTTCTGTAGTTGCTCAAAGGAATACGTGCTGAATGCATTGAGCTGTTTCATGAGTTGTTTGAAGTCAGTGAGACAAGCGTTTAAGGTGGAATCTACTTCAGTTTGCCAGGGTTGTTATAGCTGGTGAAACTTGTGTAGATGCTCTCTCACATATTTGGGGATGGACTGGCGCATTTGTTCAATAGAATTAATCAAACAGGTCTGGGAGGTAACAGATTTGCGCTGATTGTCAGATATCAAGGAAAACAGGGAATGAATCCACTGTTGGTAGGCAGCAAACTGGTCCCAGTGATGAGTAACCGCTGCTTCTAGAGACAAGATTTCTTGGACGTGGAGCCCCAACACCATTTGGTGGTGGGCCAAGGCAGGCTGCACAAAGGAAGATAGTAAGTGCTCAGCAGAGCCAACTTCTGAGAGGAGATGTTGTGGAAATTGAGGAGCCACAATTAATTTGCAGTATTCAGCCCTACTGAACTGCAGCTGAAGGCAAGGGATGGCTCCTTCATGGGCTATCCCAAAAGCTACTGACATGACTTTTTCTAAGTCAGGGGTATCCATGGGGTAAGCAACTAGGCAGGGACCATTCCCGAGGTTCAGTACAGTAGGGGTAATAGGCTGGTGGCAATATCTTCCTCAATAGGAGGGCTAGTAATTTCAGGCAAAGTTGACTCTTGTATAGGCAGAGGCAAAGGACCTGAAAACGTGGATGCAAAAGGGATAACCAAGGGGCTTACAGCCCCTGTAGTGAGCACCATTTTTGTTGTGATCTGAGGCGCGGCACAGACACACAACAGGAAATCCTAACCTTAGGATTGGATTTGTACTAAATCTTGGTTAGATGACAGGGAAGTCTATGTGTTTACCTTGCGGCCCTGGATGAATAATCTCTACTAGTTGTGGCTAGAGAGAGGCGCAGAAGTACAGAAGACACAAAGACAAAAATGTGAATATAACTTAGCTTTTATTAGAGAATACAAAATGAAATATATAGTGGTTAGGAATACCAAAAAACACTACCAGGACGGTAGGATTGCTTGCCACCAGCATGAGTGGGGCAAGTGAGTTGCGCAGGATCAAGAAACCAAACAATTGTACTTCCTGATTCAGCCATCAACTCATTTCAAGAGGCAAAAGCAAAAGATTTGTCTTTGAAATGGCCCACCAAAGGTGAAATCAAAACATGGTGAATAGCGGTATTCACGACAGTTTCCATCAGGTATGACTCATGGACTTCTTGCCTTGAGAGGCCATCAGCAACAAAGTTCTTCTTACCAGGTATGTGTTTTATATCCATTAGATACTTAGATATCTTCATAACCCAGCACATGTGTCTACTGTTATCTTGTTGCTTGCTCAGGATAAAAGACAACACCATGTTATCTGTATAAAAGATAATGCAATTTCCTAGTATGTAGTACTTGAATTTGCAAAGTGCTCTAATTACTTCTAACACCTCTTTATCATAGATTCTGTAACGTAGTTCTGGGCCACTGAACAACTTGCTGGTGTACTTGATGGGTTTGAAAAGACCTTCACTTTTTTGTGCAAGGACTCCCCCTGTTGCTTCTTCTGAGGCATCAGTAAAGATAGAGAACTTCTCCTGGAAGTTTGGGTGGATCAGGACGGGCTCCTTCATTAGACACTCTTTCAGAGTCTGAAAAGCAACCTCCTGTTCAGGAGTCCAGGTAAGCACTGCCCTCTTATGAAATGGATTAAACAGAGGTCTAGCAATACTGCTATAGTTCTGTATGAAACAGGAATAATACCCAATGGTACCAAGGAAGGACAGGAGGTGGGTAACATTGGTAGGTACTGGCCACTGTGAAAATGCTAACACCTTATCAGCATCAGGGTGTACCCCCTCTTTGTCCACTACATGTCCTAGTACATGAAGTTTGGTCTGGAAAAGCAAAAGCTTGGATTTGTTGACTGATAGCTGGGCTTTCCAGATGCTCCCAAAGACTTTGGTAAGTATTTCCAGATGCTCTTCAAACATATCACTAAACACTGTAATGTCTTCTGGTAGGCTGTCACCTTCTTGTAAAGGAGATCAGCAAAGATGGAGTTCATGGTGCACTGGAAGGTATGTGGGGCTCCACAGAGTCCAAAAGGCATGTACTTGTATTGGTATTGACCTTGCTTAGTGACAAAAGCAGTCTTTATGATACTCACAGGCTCCATTTTCAACTGGTGATACCTGGAGAATATGTCTATGTTGGTGAAGTACTTGCAGCCGGCGTACAATGCCAAGATATTGCTTATGAGAGGAAGAGGATAGTTGTCAGCCTTGGTGACTGAGTTCAGTGGTATGTAATTAACGCACATACATAACTTTCTATTCTTTTTAGATACAATGACTACAGGCAAAGACCAGGGTGATGTGGACGGCTTGATGATGCCCTTGGAAAGCAGGTGGTCAATCTCCTGTTCTATGTAGTCCTTGTACTTCTTGGCTAAACAGTAAGGTGCTTTGTGGATAGGTTTTGCTGTTCCAGTGTCAATAATGTGTTTCTCTAGGTTTGCGGGTGGTAGAGGATCATCCTCATCACAAAAGAGGTCCTTGAAAATGCAAATAAAGGTGGAAAGCTTCCCCTTCTGACTGGCAGATAGTCCTTTGTTCTGTTCCACAGCCTCTGCAACAGTAAGGAAGGGCTCTCCTCCATCTTCTTGTAACTTAGAGTAGCTGACATCTATAGGAACCAACTTGTTGCGCTCAATAAACTGATTGTGGCGACAAAAGGAAATAGTGATGCCAAAGTCACTTAAAGCGTGATGTCCAAGAATAATATTGTACCTGGTAAGCAAGAAGATGGCCACAGAGATTAACACACGGACACCACAGATTTCCACTGTGAGGTCACGCACAACTCCAAGGCACTCCTTGGTTTTGCCATTTGCAAAGGTAAACTTTTCTTTGACTTTACTATATTCCTTCACTCCTAATGATCTTAGTAAAGACTCAGATATTATGTTGGACGTAGATCTTCTGTCCAAAATGATGGATGTGGGGTGACCTTCTACCTCCCCATCAATGTGTGGTGTCCCTTGCTAACAATGACAGTCACTTCCTGGTCATCTTGTGGCTTCTCTTCTGTGACCGCAAACTGTTCCTCTGGCTCTCTGACTCCGGTGGCCCCAAGGTAATGTATCATTTGCGCTCTAATGCTAGGTGCAATTTCCGCCAAGTTATATAGGGATATTGGGACTTGGGTGTCTGTGAGGATCTTCAGCACATTAAGCTTAGGGGGCTTTACTTGAGGTAACAATGCTAATTTGGACTTTGGTTTTTTAGGGTGGTTGCTTTGGAGGTGGTCCCTTTTGTGACCTCAATTGTGGGTTCAAAAGGGTAAGCCCCATCCTTCTCATCCATAGGAATCCCAAAAGATTCTGACTATTGAGCCTCATGGTCATTTGGTTGGGCTGACTGGGTGTTATTTGCCTGTTATGTCTCAGAGGCTACAGGAGACACCTGATTGGGTAAGTGAGCATCAGAGGCAGGCTGTTGAGGTTTGGTTTCCTCAGCCCCTTTTTGCTTCTCAGGTGTATTATAAGGATGAACAATGTGGCTGAGTCTGTGCTTTTGGGCCACATTTGTTCTTACTGCCTACATGCTTTCCACCAGATAGGATTCATCCTTGGACGTGGCAGGCTCCATCTACTTCTTGGTTTTGAAAGCCTGTTTTTGGTTCTGCTTAGGTTCAACATCTGGTGTATTTGGCTTGTTCTGGCGGTTGTTTGGACAATGTACATAGGCGTGTCCTTTGACTCTGCATCTATTGCAGGGCCCTTTACAGGTGCCTGTAAGGTGATCTTGTTTCTTGTAATTGTGGCAATATAGGTTTGACTTTATCTGCTTACCACTAGTCATATATGTGGTAAGTGTATCCATTTCATGTGCTAACTTCTCAATGTTCTTGAATAGGTCATCTGGAGGCGGCATAATGGTCTTGAGCTTCTCCTTGGGTTTCACAACTGTATGAAGGTGCAGTAGCTGGCCTCTGGCCTTGAACTTCCCAAGGCAAAGGATTAGAACATAGGCTTCCTCTAAGTTACTGGGAGCGTGGGATTCAACAAACTGATAGTATTCTGAGGTAAGCATCTCACAGACCCAATCTAACTCTTGGTTCTCCAAAAAGGTCTGCCAGGCAGACTTTTCTTCCACTGTGTTGTAGCTACCATAGACTAATTCCTAGTATTGGTTCAGGAGATTATTTAATTCCTCAATAAACTCCTCTGTTGTCTTGTAGTTTGTTTGGTCTACTTCCTTTAGTTTAGCAATTACTGTTTCTATGCTACCTCCAAAATGCACAAATGCGGTCAATTTCCACTTTGTCCATGTTTAGTTGCCTGTCAGTGAGCTGTGCCAAGCAGCAGCTCTACCTTCTAAGAAGTATTGAACTTCCTCAAAGCAGTCTCCTTGCTTAACTCTATGCTTCTTACAATAGAGTTCAGAACAGTTGAGCCAATTGGGTAAGTTAGTTTCATCAAAGAAAGGGATGTTCTGGGTGGCAATGGACTTCAACAGGTCCAGGGGATTGAATGAAGAGCTTGCAGCCTCTCTAGGGGGATTATTGGAAGACATTTTGAAGTCTTTCCTGGCATGATCACCAATGTAAGATTACACTCAAAAAGTGTGATTTCACAAGTCTTGTAGGTTTGAAAAGACAGAGGTAACGTTCTTCTGCTTGTTATTGTCTGGATGGCTGTCAAGCCTCTGGAATAATGTAATAGACTTGACCATTTTTCTCCTTGGTTGATTGGTTAGACAGCCAATTGCCATTCCGCTGGCTTGATTGTAGAAGCATCAACTTATCCTGCTCCTGAGATACGGCTAGAGTTACATTGATGATTACTCTGAAGATTGATCCTGATTCAAGAATGGTCCGCTCATTGGATCAAACCTGAGCAAAAAGGCTTGATGTCCTGGGCCACAATCACAGAACGTTGTACAGCCAATAAGACAGAATGCCCAGGAATATTAATGCAATATGGTTGACGCCAAACATTTGCACTTGTAGATACCTCAAATTCTATGACCAATATAGAAGTTTTTTCAGATGAATAATGCATGATGCAAAATCCCAGTAGACAGGGTAACTAAACTTGCACATTCATAAACTGTAGATGAGATGTGCCAATAAGCTGATGAGATAAGCTGAGGTCCGGTAATTTATTGAAGTCACATGCCAGACCGGCATGGCAGTCTAACTCTGGGGGCTGAAACTAGCAGTCTGGGGAACAGATAGACTGGCTAGTAAGAGTTGAAAGTGTCAGATTATAATCTGGCAAGAGGGCTTATCCACCCTATATAAGGTGCTCTCCTGATTAGAGATTGAGCAGAATATTCACCCTTGAGGATAGAGACTAAAGAATCTCTATCACTGTATTACTACTAGCTAAAGCCTAGTAGTCAGAAGTATCCAAGTAGAGTGTGTCACTGTTTACTTGCAGACCCGTGTGTTTTCTCCTATGGACTTGGAGTACTGCCAGGCCGTAGCTTCTCAAAAGACCCAATTGGTAGCAAGAATTGTCCCCATAAAATCTCTATCAACCCTCATATTATAATGTCCTTTAATAAACACAATTCCCCAAGACCACAAAATCTTGACAGTGGTACTCACTACAAAAATGAGCTACCATTGGAGTCCAGTCAAGGCGCTGCCTTGCCTCTGCTGACCCCCAGCTTTGTTGATAAATATGGGGGTTGTATGTATACTAGTGACACCAAAAGGGACACTATTCTCTTCCTGGCTATTACGCCTCACTGAGCTGTCAAGCTCCAAGACAAATGTCTCCATTTGGACCCTGCCAATGTCCCAGGACCACACCAACCCCAACAGTATTCCTTAGACAAGTTCCACGCTATGCTAGGCACACTCCTCCACAGTCAACAACACAAGGGGTCCCAACAGGAGACAGATTTCACACTTTTCAGCTACAATATGAATGCTGCCAACCTCTGGACTGAATATCACCAGTACCAGGAGGCAAAAAGCATGCAGATCAGCCAGCTGTTGAACAAGGAGAAGGGGCAAGCTGAAGACTTCCTCTCTTACTTTGTTCATCCAAGCATTAAGCACTTGCAGCAACTTGTTGCAAGACAAAGCTTGGAACTTACTGAGCTAGGGGCTAGCCACAATGAATTGCAGGAAGCCCACTTGGCTACAATTCATAAGCTAAACACCACCTTTGACTTGTTGCAGGGTATCCTGAGAAATCTGTTTGATACCACCAACCATGCCTACTTCAGAGTAGATGAAATTGTGCAACAGTTCAACCCTCAGGTTGAACACATCATTGCCAAGTGCTTCAAAAGCACTGGCATTACTCCACAGTGGATCACTGATGTGTCAGCTCACTGTATTGGCCTTACTCAAAGAGTTGACAATTTGACTCAACATCCAATCCAGAGTGAAGAGACTCCTGATAAAGAAGCTCTGCGCCGTATACTGGATGACACTGACAACAGAAGTATCAACCAATATAACAAGCTAGTGGCTTACGTTAACAAACTAGCCAGCAAGTTAGACAGCCTGAGAAATGGGAAGTTCCCTGCCCTGCTGAGCATTGCTTTCCAAGAGATTGCCTCTGACCCCATGATTGTTGCCTATACCACGACGCCTATGTGGATAACAAAAACAATCTTTGGGAGACCATTGAAAGCGTCTGAGAACTTGTCAGCTTGCTGTATGAGGATCTGGAGTCAGAACACAAACAAATCACCCACCTGGAGGAAGGTTGCATGAAGGACAAGCAACGTCATGGTACACTCACTTCTACAGACCTTATGCTGGAGGAGAACCACAGTAACCTACTGGAACAGCTGGTACAGGAACAAGCAGCTAGAATGGTGATAGAGCTTAAGTTTGCTAAAAGACTAAGCAAGCTTGAGACACAGGCTAGCAGAGCAGGCAGTAGTAGCTCTGTCCAAGGCCTTTCACCCCCTTCCCACCTCTTCCTTGGAAAGGCAGAAGACTTCCTCTCCTGATTACTTCCATGAAGTAGGGTCTGATTGTGAGAGTAATGGCTCCCAATACACATTCAATGTACCCATGGGAGTTGCAGCACTGCCTCCTCTTGCACCGATGACCTCCACCATGCTTCCTTCTGTTCCCGCCAGAAGACCAATGGCCACTCCTATAGAAGAGACTTGGGTTCCTGACCATGAGTTCAAGCCATTGAACTTACCTAAATTCAATTGTAATGGGAGCATTAGAACGTTCATACAGCTATTTGAGATGTCTATGAGAGGGTCATCAGACCACATGAAGGCTACCACCCTCATTAATGCCCTGGACCCCGCCAGCGTAGACGTTATCATGCCACAGCTACTGCAGGAAGAGTGGACATATGCAGACGCCAAACAGGCGATCATTGATGAATTTGGCATCAAGACTAAACTCTAGGCCAGAAAGGCAGAGTTTAGCAATATCTCCTTTAAGAAGTACAAGACTGTCTCTGACTTTGCCAATCAATTCTACCACAAGGCGCAGATTCTCCTTGGGGCCGGGGTACTTTCCAATTTAGATTGCCACATTACTATGAGCAGAGCATTACAGCCATATTGTGAGCTTGCCAATGTGATGTTCCCGGTAATCAACCAGCCCAGTAACACCCAGGGAATTACTAGCTATCTCAGCAGACTTGGTTCCCAGTTTGAGGCACCAAACAAGGGACAGTCAGGTAAAAGTTTTAACAACTTTAAGGAGCACTCCCAAACCCCCAAGCCTACCAATTCCACACCTGACAATAAGCCAAAAGGAGAAAACAAATCCTAATGAAATTCTGTTAACTGCAATAAATGTGGGAAGCAAGGCCATTTTGTGGCAGACTGCCAAGGAGGGAAGCCCAGCCCCCTTCTGTCAATGTGGTCATGGTAGCCAAGCCTGCGGAACAGGGAAAAGGGAAGGCAGGATAGTAATGGAATGTACTGGTCCTGCCAATCCCCTCCCTATTCCAAAAGATCCTGATCAAGAGACAGCCTTCCAGTGCCCTGAGGTCAGCAACACGGTCTCTATGCCTACCAGCAAGGAGACAGCACCTACCCTGGCAATATCCACGGACACATCCACAGCCAGCAACCAGCCCCTTCCTGATCTATTTCTACCAGAAAAAGACTTTGAGGAGGACTCTATCCATAAGCTAGTAGCGGACAACCTGTATGCAATCCCCACCCAAGGGAGAGGCCGCCCCAGGAAAATTGACGCCAACGCAATAGAGACCGTCTCCAAGCCCTACACCGCTCAAGTTCAGGAGGTATGTACTGGTTCTAACCCAAATGTGTCCAGCAACCTGCTGCCACTGAAAGGTGTACAGTTCTCTATGCCACTGGAGACCATAGAAGCCAACTTCCCTGAGATTGGCCAGAGCCTCCTCCAATATTTTGATACCCCAGGGCCACTGAGTATCCATCTATTAAACCTCTAATCTGAATCTTATACTGAATGTACTTATGCTGATATTTCTGTAAATAAGGTAAAAGTACGGGCCATTATAGATAGTGGGGCCCCCATCAATATAGTATCAACCCACCTGGTGAAAAGACTGGGTCTGGCTCCAGATGTAGCCAACTCCAAGGTCTATGGTACCGCTGACATACCTACCAAAACTTTGGTTGGAGCTTACAGTTCACTGCCAATGAGATTTGGTTCAATTGTGGTTTCCTCGCCTACAGTAGTCTTGCCCAGTCAAAACTATGATATACTGATTGGGACAACATTCCTTTGCAAGTACGGGGTTAAGCTAGCCATGGAAGTGGACACACTGACACTTCTCAGTCAGAAAATCCTGTTGTACTACTCTAAGGAGAAGATTCCACCAAAGGAAACTAAAAGCATTTGCCTGGCATACAAGGACGGAGTGGTAGCAGTACCCTATGAAATCAAAGGGAAAAGGGGCAAGTGGCTGCCCACATAGATAAAGGAGCACAAGGGCATTCTGCTCCAGTCAAGGTCAACCTTCACACTCCCAAGCAGCACCCAGATGGTCATCAACTCAGGGTTAACCTTAGACATACCTGAAGGACTCTACAGGGAAATCCATCAGCCTTGGAGCTGCTCCTGTTTCAAACCATGTGTTGGCCCTGGAATCATCATTCCTGGGCAACAGGAAATTCATGTTCTTTTGGCTAACTTACAAGACTTTGATCTAAAGATTAAGAAGCATCAGGTAGTTGCCTTTTTACACCTCCCCCCTGTCATCAAAATAAAGGAATTCCATTGCATAGGTGACTTTTCCAACATGGGGTTTTCAGATCAAGTAGAAGCCTCCACTTATGCAACTACCCTTTTGGCTGACCTATCCTCTTTGAGAGATGAGGAATGCAAGAAGGCCAGCGCGCTTTTCAAAAAATATCACTGCATTTTTGCAGAAGATGATTTTGATCTAGGATGTGCCACTGATGTCACCCATCAAATTGACACTGGTGACCAGAAACCTATTTTCCTTTGTCCTATCAGAAGGTCCAAAGCCAGCAAGGAGGTAGTGAGCAAGGAGATTAAGGAGCTCTTGGATAGAGGCATGCTGGTGCCATCTAAGAGCCCTTGGGCGTCTCCTATGCTCATAGTTATGAAGAAAGATGGTAGCAATAGGGTTGTAATTGACTACCAACAACTCAACCTGATAACTAAGAAGGATTCATACCCTCTCCCACGGATTGATGATGCCCTTGATTGTCTAGGCGGAGCCAAGTTTTTCTCCACCATGGATCTAATTTCTGGTTACTGGCAGATTGAGTTGCTGCCTGAAGAACAAGAGAAGTGTGCAATAATAACATTGCAAGGGTTATTCCAGCCAACATGTATGCCCCAGGGTCTGTGTAACGCCCCAGCCACATTTCAATAAGCCATGGATTTGATTCTTGGAGACCTCAAGTTGTCCTGTGTTCTGGTATATTTGGATGATATTAACGTATTTTGCCAGGACCTTCAATGAACATCTGGATCATCTAGAGGCCATATTCAAAAGACTGGCTGGCGCCAATCTGAAGATAAAGCCTTGAAAGTGCCAGTTCTTTAAAGATCAGCTCAAATACCTTGGCTTTGTTGTAGACACAACTGGACTTTGGCCTCAACCTGCTAAGGTTGAAGCAATCACAAATATGAAGCAACCAGAAAGCAAACAAGATATACAAGTCTTCCTAGGGATGGTTGGCTACTACCAACGCTTTATTCCAAGCTTCTCCTGCACTGGCAAGCCACTGTTCAACCTCCTTAATAATGGAACTACCTTTGAGTGGACTACGGCGTGCCAGACTGCATTTGATTCTCTTAGAATCAGCCTTTCATCCAGCCCTGTCCTGATGTATCCAGACTTCAACAAGCCTTTTATTGTCCACACCAACGCATCATTGTCAGCATTGGGAGCAGTGCTATCCCAACACAATAATGAGGAAGCTGAGCATCCTGTGGCCTACGCCAGCAGGTCCCTTAATGTCCACGAGCAAAACTACACTGTCACAGAAAGAGAATGTCTTGCTGTGATATACGCCTATAAGCAGTTTAGGGTGTACCTACATGGTGTACACTTCACTGTGGTAACAGATCATGCCAGCCTCAGTTGGCTTCAGAATCTCAGAGAGCCCAAAGGACGCCTTGCCAGATGGGCACTGAAACTCCAAGCCTTTGACTACAAGATAGTTCACCGCCCTGGAGCCAGCCACCAAAATGCCAACTGCCTGTCTTGCCTACCCACTGTAGCACTGGTATCCTCACAAGCAGACAACATGTACAGCAAGATGGTAAAATCCACCTTTGACAACAAGCCAGAGAATATCCAGGCCATTCTGAGGGAGCTAAGAAAGGACTGCCAGGTAGAGAACAATAAACTCTACAAATATCACAAAGGTAAAAAGTACTTATTCCCTTGTCCGTCAGAAAGGCCCAAAATCATACTTGCTGCCCACAAGGCAGTAGGCCATGGGGGATTCTGAAAGACTGTTGCTCAGCTGCAGCTCCACTATTATTGGGAGTCTCTGCTTTTTGACGTCAAAGAGACCCTCACCTGCTGTTCCAAATGCCAGAATGAGAAACCATTTGTGGGCTGCCACCAGTACAAGAAGGTGGAACCAAAATTTGCTTGGCACACTGTAAGCATAGACGTTGTAGGTCTGCTTCCAATGTGTGTAGGACGCCTCTGATATATCATAGTGGCCATCAATCACTTAACCAAATGGGTCAAAGCCAAGCCACTACAGAGAGTAAGCGCTGAGGCAACAGCCACCTTCATCTTAGAGCGTATCATCCATTGACATGGATGTCCCCAGTTCATCCTCACAGACAACAGCACTAATTTCACTGCCAATGTCATTCCCAAGCTAAACAAGCTCATGGGCGTGAGGGGAGTCCTCTCTACTCCATACCACCCTGAGTCAAATGGTATAGTGGAGAGAGTGAATGGAACATTAGTCTCCATCCTGAGAAAAATAGCAGATACCCGTACCTCAGAATGGTACCTGTTCCTGCCTGCTGTGGTCTTTGCCTACAACATATCAATCCATAGTACCACTAGGTTTTCACCCTTCCAGCTAGTATATGGATGCCATCCTGCTATTCTGCCAATCCTGTACTCTGCCATGGGCAATCCCAAAGACATGACTTATCAGCAGTACCTAACTAAGTTAGCCAAGACGCTGATCAAGCTTCAAGCTGAAGCTTTCTCAGAAACCTCCCTGTCCAGAACAAAAGGCCAGATAGCCAATAACACAAAGTGCTGTCCTTTGATGGAATTCAAAGTGAGAAGTCAGGTTTCATACCACAACAAGGTTGTGGGTCAATCCCATAAGTTGGATAGCTTATGGAAGGGTCCTTTTGAGGTTATAGAAAAAACCTCACAGGACGCATATACTATTAAGAATCTGGCAGATGGACAACTCATAAACCAAGTACACGCCAGATTCCTTAAACCTTTCTTTTCTATGCCTAGTATTGGTAACAATTAAACCTTACAACTTATATGCAATAACTAAAAATATAATTGTAAACATAGGTGTTTATTAGATGGCTAAGGGTTGCCTTCTTGATATTCTGGATCTTCATCATCCTTGTTGTCCTCATCCTTGTCCTCTTCAGTCTATCTATTGTCTCTAGGGTCTTGGCTCACTGAAGTTTGACACTCCACCTCCTTCTCCTGGGCCTGCTTAGACTGGCGCCGTCTTCCTGAATGAGCCACACTACAAACAGAAACAAAAGGAAAAGTAAAACCTCTGAAAAAAAGGAAGTGACAACCTTCAGCCACACTCTACAAACTGCAATTGGCTGCTGTGAGTACTGAACAAGCAGAAAAGAAATAGAGGCCTGCTGGGTGTCCAATTGCCAGAGCCTGGCGTCCAGAGGAAAGCAGCACAAAAGGACCATGCAGTCAAGAATGAAATCAGAAATGTATTAGTAGATACGTGGCAAAGGAGCTTGGATACCACCTATCTTGTTGCAATATTTTTCCTAGTGCGCTGCCATGTCTTCAAACGTCCCCATAGCCAGACAAAGGTCCAGAGTCAAGAGCAGATCCCCACACAAGGCCATTCCCCAAAGAGCCAGCTTCTTGTTGCCACAATGAAGTGCCTCACAGGCCCTCCTAGTAGCCCTGCAAATCTGGCTGTCCTGTGCATCAGAGTTTTCAACTCCCAAGGAACTATACACCTCGAGAAAAGGATCCAAAGGGGAAATCCAGCTGTTAAGGACCTCAAGGCCAAAATAAAGGATTAACCCCAAGATTGGCATGTCCACTTCCCTCACAGTTGCTGGGTCTGCTAGAAGATCAAACAGGTCTTGCAAGACATCTTGCCAAGAGGACAAGTCTTCTACTGTGTAAAATCCACTGGCCGTTTTCTAAATTTGCTTCTTCAAATCCACCCAAGGACGCTTCTGCGTTGCTACAAAAAGAAACAGAGGAATGATATCCTCACCCAGGAACAGATTCCTCAAAGAGAAGCCTTCCTCTCCCAGACAGAACTGGGTAAACACAGATTCTTGGGTCCCCCCAAAGGCATTGTATCAATCCCGGGCTGGAGTTGCAACTAACTCTTGCCTGTCTGTGACCTGACTTGAAGCCCAGGTAGCCTGCTTAGGCAAATGCTCATTGACTGGTTCTTCTGAATGACGCTTTCTGGAAGCAGTTGTGTCAGTCCCCTCTGACTGCTTGCTGTCTTCTTGAGTATCTGACTGAAAAGGGTCTTATAACCCAGTAAACGCTGACTCCAAACCACCATTGCAAAGTCCTTGGATCAACGCCCGTCTGGCCTTAATCAAAAGATTGTAGAACACTTTACGCTCCTCCTCCAACATTTCTGCAATGTACTGTCTAGTGTCTGTCTTGCTAGTATAATTGGAGTAATTTGACGTGTTATCCATATGCACAAGGTCTCTGGTCAAGGGAAGAATATATGGTCCAGTCTAGCCGGGGGAAATGTCAAGCTTCCGGAATAATGTAATAGACTTGACCATTTTTCTCCTTGGTTGATTGGTTAGATGACCAATTGCCATTCTGTGGGCTTGATTGTAGAAGCATCAACTTATCCTGCTCCTGAGATACAGCTAGAGTTACCTTGATGATTTCTCCAAAGATTGATCCTGATCTGAGAATGGTCCGCTCATTGGATCAAACCTGAGCAAACAGGCTTGATGTCCCGGGCCACAATCACAGAACGTTGTACAGCCAATAAGACAGAATGCCCAGGAATATTAATGCAATATGGTTGACGCCAAACATTTTCACTTATAGATACCTTGAATTCTATGACCAATATGGAAGGTTGTTCAGATGAATAATACATGATGCAAAATCCCAGTAGACAAGGTAACTAAACTTACAAATGCATAAACTGTAGATGAGATGCTGCCAATACGCTGATGAGATAAGTTGAGGCCCAGTAATCTATTGAAGTCCCATACCAGACCAACATGGCTGCCTAACTCTGGGGGCTGAAACTAGAAGTCTGGGGAACAGATAGACTGACTAGTAAGAGTTGTAAGTGTTGCAACCAAGTTCCTTGACTTGTCTGCTAACGTATCTTACAATACACAGGGGGCACTTGATGAGCTGCCCCTTGACATATCTAATGTTATGAATTAATCTGATGGTAATATTAAATGACAGGTACTTCATCCTAATTAGGAGCGCTACCAATTTGACTTGCTGATCCCCACACAAATTATTCCTTGGCTTCAAACCTTACATGGAAATTCCCACTATGCCACCCCCTTGTGGCCTTGTGGCTCTCCCAATATAGTATATTAATCACAATATTCTACAATAAAAGACACCTTATTCTTATTATTCTGTCTTTTATATTGGACTGTTGTCTTCCCCAATTCCAAATACTGAATTCTCATTGGTTCAGTTACAACAGTGGTAGCAGTGGTAGGTTTATGACCTACCTAAAACAAAATTCCCCCAAGAAAGGACAGAGTACGGGCCGTATGGCTACTCCCCAACAAGAGACCTTCCTGCCAATCTCTGAGGGGGACATCCCTGACAGGTACGTCATCTATCAAGACCATATAGTTCTCACCATCATGTACAATTGGCTCTGTCTTGGGCAGCGTGACGCCAGCGTCACCCTGCCCCAGTCAGGCTTGTCCCAACACATGCTCAACCTTCAACTAGAATCCTTTGCTGGTGGCATCAAGGGGGCCAACATTGTCAGTTGGCTCCAATCTACTGAAACCTGCCTTTGCATCTGTCAGGCTCCTGAGCCCATGTGGGTTGCCACAGTGTCTGGTTGCCTCACAGGGCCTGCTGCTGTGTGGTTCATCAACTGGTCCAGCCAGGAACTCAACATTACTTGGGCGGCATTCTAAGACGCCGCCAAGTCCTGCTACAGTGAAACCTTCTCCCCCATTGTTGTGGGAACCCCCTTCTAGTAATCAAACAAACTGGTTCTGTTCCTGAGTACCTTGCTGCCTGGCAACAAGCTCTTGCTGCCGCCCCCAAAGCCATGACCAACGGAAATGCAATGTTACTCACTCTCATCATCAATGGGTTAAAACCCCATATTTGTAAGTGGGTCCCCATAGGTTGCTGTACCTCCATTGACAACTGCTATAAGGCCATTGTAGAGGCTAACAACCAGGTCTCAATGGGCTGCCGCCGTACCAGTGACGCTCCATCCCAATCACATACCACACCTGGCAGTGGCCACAATCAAGTAGGCCGTCAACAGCCCTGTCAGCAGGATAATGAGACTAAACGCCCCTGCAAGGGGGAGCTTCAGTTAGCACAGATTGAGGACCAGGGAAAATACTGGGGGTTGTAGCAACAAGAGGCCTTGCAACCCCACCTGATCCATCCTCTCAATCCCTACTCGCAAAAAATCCCTGCAACTACAACCTACATGAAGTTGAAACCCTGGATGTCTTTCAAGTCCACAGTGACAACCCTGTATTGCAAGCGGCCCACTCCTCAAATAAAGTAGCACACTTGTCCTACCCCTTCTGTTTCTGTGAGAACACCCAAAAATTACTGGTAGATACCAGGGCCAATCACACTATGGTGGACCAAGCATTTGCCAACTCTCAGCAGTTAGACCAAGTGCCCAGAAGGTTCAAGGCAGTACAGTAGCTGACTCCTGCAGAGTTACAATCACACATTAGACGGTACCCTTCTTTGTGAGAATGGGGAACACACAGGTTAAGCTCTCTGGGCCAATCATGGCAGGACTCAGCCATGACATAATTGCTGGCCACAACTGGCTTAAACACAACTGTCCCTACATTGATTGGGATACCTCTGTTATCACCCTCAACAGAAATGGGGTTGGGTTCCAGATTTACCCTGTGGAAATGAGCAAACTGCTCCATGATACTGTGTTTGTCAGAATAACAGAGACAGGATCATACAATTTCAAGGGGGGAACTAGACTTTAACCAATGCTCAGTCAAAGTTATCTGTGCTGAACCATCTGCAGCCCCTCCCTTGACCTCCTCACTGCCACCAGCGCTTGCTGCACTCCTTGAGGAGTACAAGGATGTATTCAGTGAGACACTTGAACAACTACCTCCTCCTCAGGAGATCCAGCACGCCCTACAACATTGTCAAGGGTCTGGATGTACGGATATTCTGGCTATTGCCATCACACCTAACATCCAGTCATTGCCCAATTTGGTGCCTTTCCCATATACCATTTGATATACCATAAATGGCAACAAACCAATATCACATGACTGTCCAGGTATCCAACGGCTTGAACCCATCCAGCACATGACCAACCCCTGGGTTTGGTCCAACTAAAATCCCCGCCACAGCTAAAGCTATATAAGCCTAAAATATTATTCAATAAAATATACTTATTCTCTCCTCAATTTTATATTTGAAGCTTCCCCAAAAGGTGCTCCTTATAAAATTCAAGGATTGTTACCTAAAGCACGACCATTATACCATCTCACACCAAAGGAAGATGAAAACCTCTGCCAGCACCTTGTGGACGCGCTTGATAAGGGATTCATTTGCCCCTCACTCTCTCCATACTGGGCAGCGGTCTTCTCTGTAGCTAAGAAGGATGGGTCTCTTTGCCTGGTCACAGACTACCGCGCCCTAAATGAGGTGACAGTTAAAAATAAATACCCCCTGCCGCTGATTGACGACCTGTTTGATACACTTGCAGGCGCGGAGGTCTTTAGCAAGATCAATCTCACTGCAGGGTACAACCAGGTCTGCATTGCACCAGAGGACGAGGCAAAAACTGCCTTCTGCACGCGCTACAGGTTGTTTGAGTGTCATGTCATGAACTTTGGAATGACCAACGCTTCTTTCACCTTTGCCATGATGATGAACAAAGCATTTGAAGAACTGATTGGAAAGTGTGTGTTTGTGTACCTTTACATCATTATTGTCTTCAGTCAAGAGCAAACCATGCACCTTCAACACCTCCGTGCTGTCCTTGACACCCTTTGGAAAAACCAGCTAAAAGCTAAACCCTCCATATGTGAGTTCCTCAAGTTAGAGCTGTTATTTCTTGGGCACACCATCTCTGCCCAAGGAATAAAGCCTGACCCTGCCAAAATCAAGGCAATCACCAGCATGCTGCCCCCCACTGATGTGGGCCAGGTGCCGACATACTTGGGCATGGTTGCCTACGTACGCAAGTTCATTCCCAATTGTGAGGAACTAATTGCACCCCTCACTGAGCTCCTCAACACCAAGCAGCGCTTCCATTAGACCCCATCAGATATCAAGCCTTTGAGACGTTGAATCAAAGGCTCACAACAGCACCAGTACTACAGTTCCCCAAACAAAACCGACAGTACAAACTCGAGACTGATGTCTCTGACAGAGCCATAGGGGGCATGCTAAGGGTAGAAACTGACAATGGTGTCTTCCTCCCCGTGGCATATGAGTCCAGGAAGCTTACCAACTTGGAACAGCATTACCCCATTCATGATAAAGAGCTGGCAGCAATTGTGCACTGCATCAAGAAATGGTGCTGTTACCTGGAGGGTGCCACCTTCCCACCCTGCGTCCTAACAGATCACAAAATGCTTCAGTACTTTAACACTCAGTCACAATTAACTGAATGTCAAGCAGGATGGGCCAAGTGTCTGTCCCCTTACCAGTTGTGCATTTAGTACAAGCCTGGGAAGGAACTTGTCATAGCTGACGCCCTTTCATAACTCTATGTAGCATCCATCATGGGGGACAATGGGTTGGACCCAGATTGGCCCATGCTCTACCTCTGCCCTGATACAACTTGCTATGAAGGCCTTAACTTGGTAACCATCTCCAAGTTGAAGGACAACAAAAGTCAGTTCACCACCAATGCTGGCAATGTCTGCTGCCGGGCAGAGACAGGCAAGAAGACACCTTACATTCCCACCACACAACAAGGTGACACAATATTGCACTACCACCAAACCCTGGGTCACATCAGAGGATGTAACCTCTTTGAGATCATAAAACAAAAGGTTTGGTGGCCGCGCATGTGTCAAGACATCTTGGACCTCCTTGAGACAAGCATGCTGTGTGAGAATAATATGTCCAAACCTGCACCCCCCAAGTCTGTCCTGCCCATCAAGGCCATGGAACCCTTTGAGCAGTGGGCCCTTGACATTGTGGGGCCACTCCCCAAAGACAGACTTGGGAAGAAGTACATTATCACTGCCATCAACTACTTCACTTGCTGACCAGTGGCATGGGCAACAACCAACCACACCGCCACCATCATCACCTGCTTTATTGGCAAGGAAATTGTGGCCTGCTTTGGGCGGCCCAAACATCTCATCACAGATGGTGGCCCCAAACTTGTTGGGCATATCATGAAGGCATACTGCGCCAAGAACGCACTCCAACGCATAGTTACAACCCCCTATCATCCTCAAGCCAATGGACACGTGGAATGGTTAAATGGCTCCCTGGTTCAATTTATTGCCAAGCTCTCACAAGAGCACCCTAACACCGCATGGACTGAACACCTGCCCACCGCTCTACTTATCCTGCGAGCAAGAATCAACAGGGGCACGGGGTTCATCCCCAGAATCCTGGCCTTTGGGACACCTGAAGGTCTGACAGGAGTTGAACAGGAAAAGCTATGGTCCAAGGTTCCCAAAAAACCCCTAGTAACAACTCCATCCCTATACCAATGGCGTGCCAAAGCCAGGGAAATCAAACACAAGTGGAGTGCAGGAGGGACAAAACACCTCAAAGCTAGATACACCGTAGGTGACCCTGTCTACACCCTCAACCCCAATTCTGAAATTTTGGAACCCAACTACCTAGGCCCCTTCAAGATAGCTGCTGTCTATGACAATCACACTTATCAACTTGAAAATGCCCAAGGGAACACCAAGAAGCTTCACCACAATTGCTTGCGCCCCTGACACGCCATCCCCACACAAAAGCTGTTTGTGAGGACCTTCCACAGACTCCAGTCTTGGTGTCTGACAACAAGCAAGGGGCAAGGGGGTGTTGCAACTGAGTTCCCTGACTTGCCTGCTAACGTATCTTACAATACACAGGGGGCGCTTGATGAGCCGCCCCTTGACGTATCTAATGTTATGGATTAATCTGAATGCAATATCAAATGGCAGGTACTTCATCCTAATTAGGAGTGCTACCAATTTGACTTGCTGATCCCCACATGAGTTATTCCTTGGCTTCAAACCTTATATGGAACTTCCCACTATGCCACCCCCTTGTGGCCTTGTGGCTCTCCTAATATAGTATATAATCACAATATTCTACAATAAACAACACCTTATTCTTATTATTCTGTCCTTTATATTGGACTGTTGTCTTCCCCAATTCCAAATACTGAATCCTTGTTGGTTCAGTTGCAACAGAAGTGTCAGATTATAATCTGGCAAGAGGGCTTATCCACCCTATATAAGGTGCTCTCCTGATTAGAGATCGAGCAGAATATTCACACTTAAGGATAGAGACTAAAGAATCTCTATCACTGTATCACTACTAGTGATAAGGAGCGTCTTTTGGGGAAGCTTCAAATATAGATTTAGGGAGAGAAGAAGTATATTTTATTGGATAATACTTTAGACTTATATAGCTTTAGCTGTGGCAGAGATTTTAGTTGGATCAAACCCAGGGGCTGTTCATGTGCTGGATTGTTTTGAGTTGCTGGATACCTGAACAGTCATGTGATATTAGTTTGTTGCCATTTCTGGTATGTTGAATGATATATAGGAAAGGCATCAAATTGGGTGATGACTGGATGTTAAGTGTGATGGCAGTAACCAGAATACTTGTACATCCAGACCCTCAACACACCCCTCCCTTAAGGGGTTACTTGGGTACATTAGGGGGCTTTGTCTTGACGGCTGCCGCCTGATGTTCCTGGAGTTGTTTACTAGTGGGCACCAACTGGGTTGAGTGTTCTCCTTTTCTAGGGTGGAGGAAAGATCTGTGATACTTTTTGGTGATGGGCTCTTTGGCACCCTGGAACTTAACCAGGTAGGTGTTCCTGTCTGGTCAGTATCTGATGATTCTTCCTGGTCCTCTGTGTACTGAGTCTAGCTTCTTTCTGTTCCCAGCTAGAACCCAGACAGGGGAGTTGATGGGGAGTGGGTCCTCTGTTGAGGTTACCTTTTGGGTTTTGAGTCTCTTTGTTTTTCCAGTTTGGCTTTGAGGCGTATGTGTTGTAGAGTTGGTTTCTGTTCTACTGTGGGAGGTTTCCCTGGGGGATCTTCACATATGGTTGATTATTGCGGGTGACTATTTCTGGCTTGTACCTGTATGTTAGTTCAAATGGTGAGTAGCCTGTCCCTTGATTGGTACAAACCCGGGATACTAGTAATGCATGTTTCACATAGAGTGGCCATGTGTCTTTGGCTTTGTCATCTATTATTTTCTCCAGGGTTCTGATAAGGCTGCCGTTCAGGCATTCAACTCTGTGGTTGATCTGTGGCCTGTAGGGCGAGGATGTGGAGTGTTTGATGTTCTTTGTTTTTAGATTTTTTTTACTATGTGATCTTTTAACTCTTTTGCTCCATCTGTTATGATGTAGTCTGGAGTGCCTTTGTTGTAAATTGCGCTATTAATGCTATTTCAATCTGCCCTTTGAATATTGATAGTTGCAAAGATTTGACTTGTTTTGCCTTTGAGTTCAGAAATTCTTTGCCTTCCGCAAATGGATCTGGTTCAATATCCACCCATTCTGGATTATTGTACCTGTCTGTGGTTGATCCTGGTATGACCTCATCCCAGCGTGACCCCCTCAGCCACTCTGTCTTCCTATTGAGTGATCCCCGCTTCTTGTCAACTATTTAAAGTAGAATCATTACTCCTAATAAAGACAAGTTTATCCACATTTGTGTTGGCTTTTATAATCTTCAAGCTTTTCCTGTCCTTTCTGCCAAAAGGACTTTTACATCTTTTTTTCCAGGAAATTAAGGTATGTGCCCTTAATTTTGCCCTGAAGGCTAACCCAAGGCTAGCTTCAAACCTCGAATCTTTTGTAATAAAGATTTCCTGCTGTGTCCTCCAGGATGTTGTCCCCTGGAGCCAAACATAATAGGTAGTTTCAATTATATTTATTTAAATCTAAAATTAAAATTGTATATTCCAAGTATAAATTAATGCTAAATCTAATTAAGTGTAGTATCACTTTTAAGTTTTGTTGTAACTGTGCTGTTTTAGCAGAGTTACAAGGGGAAAATATTTAGAATCTAGATAATAATCTTTATTGTGAGATAGTGATTATATAGTCATGATGAATCAATGGATAACAGGAACATGATTGTTGATCACACAGTTGGATGAAAGAAGGGGGTGGCTTGATCCAGGTAATGAGTCAAGCACTAAAACAAGTTATCCACTGTAGGGTATCATCATCTGTTCATGTTGTTGGATTTGGTAAATTGAGTTGACTTCCTAGTCTGGCTTTTAGTGACCGGATAATTTGATTGTGGGTCACAAACCCGCTTGTTTGGAACCTTGCTGGCGGGTCAAGCCTGAGGTTTTGACAGTTTAGTAAAAATAAAATAATTATTTTAAAATTTAGTAATTGATTTTTAATGGCTTTAAAAATGTAGAGCTGATCTGCAGCTTTTAAATAAACTATTAGACATCAAAATCGGCTTAGTATTCACTGAGATGCATTGATTTTGGTTTTTGTAGTGTGTATTAAAAGTAAATTTAGATAATATCAAATCGAGTCTGAGCCTTTGATTATGATGTGAACCCGATTCCAGCACTTAACTATATATCTCAGCATCTAGAGCAGCTAGATCTATCATGTTTGATACCATTTTGATCAGAATCATCTGAAAAATTGGTCTAAATCCTCTAAATTCCATGAAAATCATTATATTGAATCATAATTTTATCATAGCCTTTTTACTCCACTGATGTTCTTTTGAGATGAAGCTGTGGCAAGTAAGGTTTACTCTGAAACAATATACAGCCACTTGGATCAAGTGATGTATCCAATTAGAATGTTGTATTATCTCACTTGAAGAATAAGAATTTGAAATGTCCAAGCCAACCATCTCCTTCTTTAAACTAATATTTATATTTATAATTTAAACTGTATTGCTTTAAATTGACCAATGTGGTATGATTGTTGATAACTGCCAGATCTTTTGGGTCTAACTCCACAATCTCCAGTTATTACCGTTACAGATCAGCCATGCAACTCACATGCAACTAGCATGTAAATCCCCATATTTCCCCTAACTCCCAATATTCTACAGGCTATATAAAGCCACCATTTCCCCAATAAATATATATCCTATTTTCACAATCTTTTGGTTTTACACTGACCTTGCCTAAATTGGTATTATGCCAGGTATCCCAGAAAACTCTTGACAACCTTGCCAAAGGAGAATTTGATCAAACTAACAAATTTGGACCTGCCTTATCTATATTGCACACTTTATTGAAGCAACGCAATATTGGTGATCCTGCCAGGGATTTGATAACAATGCCAAATTCCTCTAATCCAGAGCCAGTTAGTTCACTCTATCCCACGGACTTCCTACGTCAAATGGCATCTCAGAATATTCCATTCTTTTCAGGACCTGACCCCCAACCCTGGATCAACTGCTTCAAACTTTTCTGCAAACGGTTTTGCATTCCAGATAGTGAGCGGGTCAAAGAGGTCCAGTACTATCTTGACAGGCGCGCAGCCACTTGGCACAATGCCCTCAAACAACTAGTCACTTGGACTGAATGGAAAAACCTGGCTTATGACCGTTTCAGAGGAGGAGTGGAAGCCGTGATTGCCAACTTAAAAGCTCTTTGCCAGAGCACGTTCCAAAGCACTGACAAATTTTTTGAAGAACTTGCCACCTTAATAAACCAGTATGAGGACATGGTATATGGGCCAGTTGAATCCTATGAAGGAAAGCAAGTGTTCCAGACCTTTGAAGAGACCCACGGCCTTGACTTTGTCTTTGAAACTCTCACCACAGACTACTACAAATTTGTAGAGTCACACGCTCCTAGAAACTTGGATGAAGCCTATGAACTTGTCCACCAATATGGAAAGTTCAAAACCAGAGGACAACTCTACCAAGCTGCACCAATTGTCAAACCAAAGCCTGATCAAAAGGCTATTATGCTTCCACCTGCTGACAAATTGTCGGAATCCATGAAACAATTGGCCCAAGGTATGGCCAACATGACCACATACTTAGCTGGGGGTAAACAACCACAGTCAAATTTGACTTGTGATAATTGCAACAGAGATGGGCATGTTGCATCTACCTGCCGTCAGAAATGCAACCATTGTGGAGACAAGAATTATCCATACCCGGTATGCCCCAAGTGGATAAAGGAAACAATGGAAAAACTGAATGCAACCAAGGCTAAGATAGCTAAGAAAAATTCAGAATTAACAAGCAAGAAAGATGAATCCTTTCTGATAGAAACAATGGCTGCTGTTTGCTCAAATGTTTTGCAGAAACATTGGCTTAGTCACATTGTTCATCCATATAATATGGACGGAAATACTAAGCCAAACCACAACGGGTTTAATCAAACTGAATCAGGAAACAATCAGTCAAATGTTAAACCTAACTTGGGATCAACAGAACATCAATTGCCTTTGGAATTTAGATCCAGCAATGAATTTAAACCCAGAGAGGATAACCAAGCATCTAAGAATTTAAATTTGAACGTTAATCAACAAATGTAAATGATCACCCAATGAATACAAACCCAACAATGGCAACAAACTCTGAACCTTATGGGATACCCATGGATGAAGAAGACAGGTCTTTTCCGGAAATCAACGTGTTTAAAGAAACCGTTAAGACTGACATAAAGAAAACCAAATCCAAACAACAAATCATACCAGCAACAGAGAGAAATAGAAAGGTGGACGCATGGAAGCTGTTAAAAGAAACCATCATTCTAACTCCATTGATCAACTTATTAGGATCATCCCCCTCATTTTGTGCTGATATTATCCAAGTCATAGGGCTAAGAAAATTTAAAACATCAGATGATGTTATGGTCTCCATTTCAAACTTAAAAGCCAACAGCTCAAATTCAAAGAATGAAATGGGCAGACCACTAGAATCTGTCTTGAATGAAGGTGCTCCCAGAGTAGACAGCAAAGTTGAAGAAATACCTGCATCAATAATTCTTGACAGAGGATCCACGTCAAATATCATCACAGAGAGATTCCTAAGGTCCATTGGTGTAAAGGAGTACAGCAAGAGTTCAGAAGTATTCACTTTTTCAAATGGAAAGACTGAAAAGTGCTTAGGAGTTGTGAGAGACCTGACTGTGGACATACAAGGAGTTTGTATGACTATCTCTGCAGCAATATTTGCATATGACCGCTACCAGATGTTGCTAGGATGAAACGCTTTGTGTGACCTTGGCATATACATTGCATTCAAATACCACCTATGGTATATTGAGAACAAAGGTGCTCTGGAACCATTGGAAGTCAGCTACCTTAAGGAGGAAAGAGCCAAGTCTTTCCTTACCATCCAAGAATCCCTCCAATGGAATGCCCACTTGACTGAAGGTCAACAAGAAGATCTCACTAAGCTTATGGATACAGCTAAGGACCTGATACATGATGAAGAAGACCACCTGCCAGCCGCAAATCTGGAGAAGCACATCATAGATACAGGAGACCACCGCCCCATCAGAAGAGCTCCATACCGCCTTGCCAAACACTATGAGGACTTTGTGGAGAAGAAAATTGCCCGCTTGCTAAAGGCTGATATAATTGAATGCTCTAAGTCACCTTGGGCATCCCCTGTTGTCATAGTGCCAAAGAAAAATGGGAAACTTTGCATGTGTGTGAACTATATCCCTTTAAACTCAGTTACTGCTAATGACAATTATCCCCTTCCCTTAATCAATGAGATCTTGGTGTCCTACTCTGGAGCCAAGTATTTTACAAATATTGATCTTTTTTTGGGATACCATCAATTGGAGATGGACAGACGCAGCATTCCTAAAACTGCCTTTGTTACCAAGCATGGTCAATACCAGTTTAAGCAAATGCCTTTTGGATTGAGAGGAGCACCTAGGACCTTTCAATGAGCAATGAATAGTGTCTTCCAGGATCTCTTATACAAAAAGGTTACTGTGTATTTGGATGACATAACCATATTCAGTCCTATCTTTGACCAACACATCCAGGACTTGACAGAAGTCTTTGAACATATCCAACAGGCCCAGTTATTCATCAACAAGTTAAGTTGCTCCTTTGCCACAAGGATCTAAAAATCTTGGGTCACATAGTCAACAAAAATGGAGTACTACTGGACCCTGACAAGGTTAGAGCTATTCAAGACTGGCTACGACCTGATTGCCTGGCCCGCCTTCACTCATTCATTGGTACGGTAGGATATTACTCCAGTTTTATCATGAACTACAGTGATATTGCTTGCCTGTTGTTCAAACTGCTGGCAAACAATGTTGAGTTTTAATGGACTCCAGCTCAAGAGGGAGTGTTCAATGCGCTCAAAGATTACCTGGTCAAGGAACCAATCCTTGTTCATCCTGACTTTGCATGTCCCTTTGCCATATTCACCAACGCCTCGGACAAAGCTACTGGTGGAGTGCTTGCACAAGAGCACAACAAACTATACCGTCCTGTTGAGTATACCAGTAAGTCTTTCTCTGGTCCGGAAAGCCATTACAGCATCTATGATAAAGAAGTGCTAGCTGTCATATGCACTTTACAAAAGTTCAGATATTATATACTGGGATCTTGTACCACCCTTTTCATGGATAATCTTGCCCTCACTTTCATACTCATCAAGCAACACAATAATGGCTGCTGAGTGCGCTGGGTTATGGAGATGTCTGAGTATCTTTTGGATATCAAGCATATACCAGGAAAACAGAATGTGGTTGCTGATGGCTTGTCCGGACAAGGAGGACATGACGTTCTCAGTGCTGAGTCTGAAGCCATCCAGTATGAACCCAAGTTACATGCCATATATACCTTGCTCAGCAGAGGAGAGATGTCCGCCAATTTTCCTGTCCTTAAGGAATGTATCCAGTACATCACTGTTGGGTCCAAACTCTACCGTAGTATGGACCACAAACTAGTTAGAGTGCCCAGAATTGCTGACTGCCCCTTGATCTTACGAGAAGTTCACAATAGCTTTGGACACTTTGGAGTCATTGCCACAGCTGAGCGCCTCCGTGAACAATACTGGTGGCCCAAGTACTTTGATGGCGTAAAAGAACATGTGAAATCCTGTACCCCTTGCCAAATGTTCAGCAAAACACACAATGTCAGTAAACCCATCAACCCTATTATTGTCAACGGTCTTTTTGAGATGTGGGGCATTGATTTTTTGGGTCCAATAACAACCACTGCTAGTGGCAAGGAGTACATTATTGTCGCTACAGAGTATTTTACTAAGTGGCCTGTTGCAAGAGCTTGCACCCTCCACAATGCCGAGACCACCACAAAGTTCTTGTATGAAGAAATCTTTACTGTCTATGGCCCCCCTGCAGTTCTTCTTAGCACTCAAGGAAATCACTTCCAAAACAAACTTGTAAACTCTTTCTGTGAGAAAGTGTTCACTCATCATAAGCTCACCACAGCTTATAATCCCCAATGTAATGGTCTCACTGAACGGTTCAATCAGATACTCATTTGCAGTCTGGAACGCCTGTCAATGGATGATGCCACCCACTGGGACGGGCAACTGTGGTAAGTTTGACTCCCTTAAACTCAACTCCCTGGTACTTAACACTTTGTCAAGTACCAGGGAGTCAAGTGCTGCATATGTGAATCTATTATTATTTTTGGCTTAACCAATTTTAAGCTAATTTTTACTAGTAATTTAGGGGTTCAAACCCAAAAACCAAGGTTGGATTTACTCAAACTTGACTCTGTTTAATAAATCAGTTAGCTAAAATACCAATTTAAGGGGCAATTTATAAGTAAATTTACTAATAGAAACAAAAAAACCTGTGTTCAACACTCTAAACCCAAAAGTGACCAGTTCAACACTTTTTAAGCCAAATTTTAATTTTATTAATAAAATACATATGCGCTTATATAAAATTTGTTATTTAATATTATATTTTTATTATTAGTATCCATAGTCGTTGATTAGGCTCCCAAGCACCACTATACTGGATTTGGTGGTATATTCATTAATCAAGTACCCCACTTATTTTACATTATGACATTCCCAGGTTTTTGGATTAAGTGGTGCCACATAAATTAAGCCTGATTTATTAAGAGATTTCATATGTAATTTATAAAAAACTGAAACTTGACACTTTCTTTGTTTGACTCTATCCACTTGACACCTGATCAGTTTCAGATTTAACTAACCAAAGGCTTGGAATTAAGGCTAAATTAATATGTGACGTACTATGAGCGCCACTCGACACTCACCCACTCAACACTTTAACTTGGGGATTAGTACAGAGAGCTTCTTAACGTTTTAACCAACACTATGGTAAATAATTCACTCCCAGCTCCTCACGGCATACCCTAATCACTAATAAACACATTTCCACTCATTTACTTTTTTAACTTATGTTGTATTTTTTTATTTTTGAGCATACAAAACTGCCTTGCTTTTGGGTTAACTTTTGAACCCAGCTTAAATTTAAGCAAGGTTTATATGTAAAAAACATAGTAAATTTGATGTTTCTGCTCAACTCCAGCATACTCGACAGTGAGAATTCAGCTTTTTCTGGCTGTTTGACAGTGCCAAACTTGACACTTTACTATGCTTTGAATTTTTAACTCTAAATAAAAAAAATTTCACATAATAATTTTTTTGCTATTATAATCTACTACTTTTTCTGCTGCTCTCCATATAATTTTCATATATTTTTTTGATTTTCAATTAAACTTTTACATTGATTTAATACTAAGATGTTATGCTGAACCTAACATCTTTGATGCTTTATCACAAAATCACTTACTTTCTATGTTTTAACCTTTATATCTATACTTTGAGTTTCTATTTTGCTTCTATTTACTTTTTTATGTTTTTTATAAATAAAACTTTATTTGCATACTTTTCATTCAACTTTTGCTTTGCTTTACCTCTTTGTGTTTGCAATATCTTCTCAATCATTTTATTTACAATGCTAAACTTTTCTTTAGACAAAATCAAGCAAGAACAGCCAGCAGCCTAAGCGCCAAGCCTCCAAAGGCTCCAAAGAAACTGCCTCCACCCCCAAGCGTGCCAAGAAGCCTGCAAAGGCAAAGTCTCCAACCCCATCACCTCCAACTCCATCTCCTCTCACTCCCCCCCCCTCCACCCTCATCTTTTACATCCCCTTCACCTTCCCCCCAAAATTCCTCCCCCAATAAATCAGATGGTGATCTTACCAACCACTCATTTTATCACTCAGAGGCCAACTCTGAGCCTACTAAGGAGTGTCAGACCAAGAAGGCAAAGGCTGTCAAGGAGCCCACCTCTTCTTCTGGTAAGAAAAAGGAGGCATTCAAGCAGGCCTTGAAGAATCCTTCCCCTCCCCCTCCCAATGGCTCTTCCCCTCCTTTTTCATCTGACCCCCAAGATGAGCCGGAGGATTACTCCAAGAAGTTTAAAGCTTCTGGTCATGTGGCTTGGGATCCACTAGCCATCCACAACATTTGCAATGTGGACGGAGAGTTCAAAGTTCCTAAGCGCTTCCCCGGTACTTTCCAATCATGTCCGTAAAGGGCAGCCCTGGTTACGTTGCCGACAATTATATCTTTAATTGCAACAACCAAAAGCGGCAGACCAAAAGCAAGCACTTTGTCTGCAAGGATAAGACTTGCAGGGCCCAGTTGAACACCGAGGGCTGGGAGCAAGTAACATTGGAGAAGGGGGAGCACACTTGTGAGCCCCCCAATCATCTAATCACTTGCATGCTTAAATGGTACCTTGTTCAGGTCATTCCCACCACCGCCGACCTCCGCGCTTCTGATCTGGCCATCAAGGCCCTCCAGCATCTCAAACCCAATAATCTCAAGTTGGTACCAACACAGGAGCAGTTGTTCAAATTCATCAGCAATAAGTGTATTGCTGAAAATCCCCCCTCCCCCAAGGCTTCTGACGTCCTCTCTGAGCTCACGCTCACTCATGAGCTTAAGCAGCTTCCTAGTGGGGACGCTTTCTGCTTCATGATGACGGGCCTGCAGCCAAGGACCGTATAATCTGCTACTCAACTCAGCAGAACCTGATGGAGTTGAAAAGGGCGTCAACCTGGATAGTTGATGGTACCTTCACCACTTGCCCCCAGATGTTCAAGCAGCTCTGGATGGTTCATGCCCAGATTGACATCTGGGTGATTCCACTTGCGGTCTTCCTTCTTCCCGGGGCCACTGAGGCCATTTATACCTGCGTGTTCTCCATCCTCCGCCAAGAACTTGCCCTCCTTCCTCCCGCTGATGATGATGAATCCAAGAAGACTCCCCCCACACCCGCGCCAACCCACCTGCCTCTGACAAGGACCAGGCCACCCTGGACTCGGAGGAAAAGGCAAGACTAAGAGCTCTTGGGCCTTGTGTATGCATTATGGACTTTGAGCCTGCTCAGTTCAATGCATTTGAGCAGCTGTTTAGCGGGGAGGTGCAGGGGTGCCACTTTCACTTCTGCTAAGCAGTTGCTTGTAACGTGCAGGCCCACGTGGAGCTTAGTAGGTTGAGCCGGAGGGATACTTTGGACACTTGCAGATTTGTGCTGGCACAATTTAGTGCCTTGGCTTTTTTAAAGCCAGAGCACACTGCAATGGGGTTTAAGGTGCTCTCAAAGGATCCCTACATAGTGAAGCACCCAGAGTTCAAGCCTTTCCTTGAGTACTTTGAGCCCCAGTGGATTGGGAAGGTTGTCACACAGAGGCAAGGCAAGGCCCGTGCCAAGGCCAGCTGGAATGTGTACCGGGCGGCAGTGAATGGTGAGCTCAAGACCACCTCAGCGCTAGAGGCTTACCACAAACACCTCAAGGCCAACTTTGGGCTCCACCCCAAATTCAATAAGTTCTTTTCCCTCTTGAAGCACAAGCAGGAGAAGACCATCTCCAAGCTGTGTGACTTGGCCAACCGCGTCCCCCCCACCAAGCCAACCACTTGCTGTACCCTCTTCACCAAGGCCATCCAGGGTGCGGCCAAGCACAAATACAAGGCCTCTGAGCTTAAGCAGCAGCTTGAGATTATTGCCACTGCCCTCCTGGAAGGGGCCAAAATGAAACAGGGAAAGCATGACAAGGAATAAACTTGCTTGCTTGCTCAGCTATATGATTTTTACTTTTAACTTTTAACTTTTTAACTTTAATTTTTACTTATTAGCTTTGATCATTTAGTTTTTAGTTTTAATTTTAAGTTTTTTTAACTTAATTAGATAGCAGTAATTGTTCTATGTATACATGGTAAGTTTGAGATGAATATTTATAGTCGGAAGTAAGTGAAATATCTTAATTTTTGTTAATTTCCAAATAAAACATATGATATTTACAGTTGTGCTTATATGAACTATATCAAATAAATATTAATAGTTCTTTATATTTTGCATAACTTTATTTGTTGTGTTTGTGTTTATTTTTATCTCATTGGAATTTTAATTTTTATGGTAATAAAAAATATTTTTATAATGAAGAGTGTAAATTACATAGTAAAATGAAAAATAATTGCTTATTTCTCCTTATTTCTATTAATTAAGGTACTGTTTTTATTGCATTTTTGAGCTCTCTGGAGTCACTTTAGTATACAATACCTGTATAGCTTAATTTTTTATATTAAAAGTTTTCAGTACATCAAGATCTGTTAATTAAAAAAGTGTTGAGTACCAGGGAGTCGATCAGGGCAAAAGCTGAATTCTCACTTTACTATAGTGTTGAGTTCAAGGGAGTCAATTTCAAGGGAGTCAAGTACCAGGGATTCAAACTTAACACAGTTGCCCTGGGACATACACCTGCCTGCTGCTTTATAGTCCTACCGGTCTAAGGTTCATTCAGCACTTAAGTTTAAACCTTATGAGATGTTATTTGGTGTTACTATTTGGAATCTTGACCGCAACAACATAAATGGTGACAAGCTAACTATGAGCAAAATCTGTCTGGAAGGTCAAGCCAAAGTAAAGCGTGCCACTGAAGCTATGTGTGCCAAAGCAAGGCTGAACTCAAGTCCAGAGCAAATTCTCATTGGTTCTGAAGTCTTGGTGTTTAAGAACTCAGTTGTGCAGTCACTTTTTAAAAAGTTCCTTCCCAAATGGTCTGGCCCCTACAAGGTTGTAGGATATGCTAGTAATGGTAACTATTGCTTAGTTGATGTTGACAACCAACCACTGGATAATGTTATCAATTGCAATTGGATGAAACTTTTTCACTGTAACAATTGATAGAGGGAGAAGTGTGGTATGATCGTTGATAACTGCCAGATCTGTTGGGTCTAACTCCACAATCTCCAGTTATTACCGTTACAGATCAGCCATGCAACTCACATGCAACTAGCATGTAAATCCCCATATTTCCCCTAACTCCCAATATTCTACAGGCTATATAAAGCCACCATTTCCCCAATAAATATATATCCTATTTTCACAATCTTTTGGTTTTACACTGGCCTTGCCTAAATTGGTATTACACCAGTTATCCCAGAAAACTCTTGACAACCTCACCAAAGGAGAATTTGATCAAACTAACAAACTTGGACCTGCCTTATCTATATTGCACACTTTATTGAAGCAACATAATACCAAGCTCTCTTTTTGTTGTCAATTCAATCCTCAGCATAGAGCATAACCATCCAATCATATAAAACAATCTAAAACAATTGCTGCTTCTCTTCCAGTTTTAATTCACCCATTCTAGAGTCGGGTAATCTAGAAAGATAAGCCACTTTGATATGGTTGAATAGGGTTAGCCACTAATTTAAAATTCAAGTAATCAAATACAAATTTATTAAAGTTCAAGTGGCTTATATTTCAGTTCAACATGATTTAGACCACACTCTACTGAATTTATTCTGTGTACTTTCAGAGATGCATGTAAGTGATTGAATGTAAGGATGAGCCAAATTGAGCTTGTGGCATAACAATCAACTTTTAAAATCAAATTTAACTAAAAATCAATTCAGTCAAATCCCTTACGGCTTGAGCCCACTCGAGGTGACATTACAGACAGACAGATAGATAGACAGACAGACTCACTTTTATATATATTAATATACAAAAAGTGAGTCTGTCTCTCTGTCTGTAATGTCACCTCGAGTGGGCTCAAGCCGTAAGGGATTTGACTGAATTGATTTTTAGTTAAATTTGATTTTAAAAGTTGACTGTTATGCCACAAGCTCAATTTGGCTCATCCTTACATTCAATCACTTACATGCATCTCTGAAAGTACACAGAATGAATTCAGTAGAGTGTGGTCTAAATCATGTTGAACTGAAATATAAGCCACCTGAACTTTAATAAATTTGTATTTGACTACTTGCATTTTAAATTAGTGGCTAATCCTATTCAACCATATCAAAGTGGCTTATCTTTCTAGATTACCCGACTCTAGAATGGGTGGATTAAAACTGGAAGAGAAGCAGCAATTGTTTTAGATTGTTTTATATGATTGGATGGTTATGCTCTATGCTGAGGATTGAATTGACAACGAAAAGAGAGCTTGGTCAATTTAAAGCAATACAGTTTAAATTATAAATATAAATATTAGTTTAAAGAAGGAGATGGTTGGCTTGGACATTTCGAAATTCTTATTCTTCAAGTGAGATAATACAACATTCTAATTGGATACATCACTTGATCCAAGTGGCTGTATATTGTTTCAGAGTAAACCTTACTTGCCACAGCTTCATCTCAAAAGAGCATCAGTGGAGTAAAAAGGCTATGATAAAATTATGATTCAATATAATGATTTTCATGAAATTTAGAGGATTTAGACCAATTTTTCAGATGATTCTGATCAAAATGGTATCAAACATGATAGATCTAGCTGCTCTAGATGCTGAGATATATAGTTAAGTGCTGGAATCGGGTTCACATCATAATCAAAGGCTCGGACTCGATTTGATATTATCTAAATTTACTTTTAATACACACTACAAAAACCAAAATCAATGCATCTCAGTGAATACTAAGCCGATTTTGATGTCCAATAGCTTATTTAAAAGCTGCAGATCAGCTCTACATTTTTAAAGCCATTAAAAATCAATTACTAAATTTTAAAATAATTAGTTTAGCTGTACTAATCTTAATAGTGATACTATAATTATTTAGGTTTAGTTTTTATTTATACTTGGAGTATACAATTTTAATTTTAATTTTAAATTTAAATAAATATATTTGAAATTACTTTTTAAAAAAGCAATTAAATAAAATTTTAATTAAACATACAACAAGTAATACAAGCCTAAAAAGACAATAAAATAAATTTAATTGATTTATTAAATTCAACTTTAATGCTGTCCTTGGGCGGGGCAACTGCCTAGTATATTAATAAAAGTGAATCTGTCTGTCTGTAATGCCGCCTCGAGTGGACTCAAGCCGTAAGGGATTTGGCTGAAATGATTTCTACTTAATTTGATTTTAAAAGTTGATTGTTAAGCCACAAGCTCAATTTGGCTCATCCTTACATTCAATCACTTACATGCATCTTTGAGAGTACACAGATTGAATTCAGTAGAGTGTGGTCTAAATCATGTTGAACTGAAATATAAACCACTCAAACTTTAATAAATTTGAATTTGATTACTTGAATTTTAAATTAATGGCTAACCCAATGTGACATAACTGTCAATTAACTGGATTTCAGTTAACTGAACCCCACAAAATCCCCATTTTTTGGTTACGCACCAGCCTTATGGCTAACCCCTTCAACTTCCCCAAACCCTCATATTTTAACTGTTGGCAAATACTATATATTCAGCCAAAATATTTAATATTTAATTAAAAGTAAAGTCATATATCCTGAAAGCTGTTTTTTAATTGATTTGTGAGAAATCCAAGTTTTCATTTTGAATTCCACATCCAGACATCAACACAAGAAAGATTATTACCTCTGTCTTTTGAATCTACACAACTTGTAAAAGAGCACATTTGCTGTGTAATATTACATTGGTGATCCTGCCAGGAAAGACTTCAAAATGTCTTCCAACAATTCACCTAGAGAGGCTGCAAGCTCTCAATTCAATCCCCTGGACCTGTTGAAGGCCATTGCCGTCCAGAACATCCCTTTCTTTGATGAAACTGACTTATCCAATTGGCTCAACCGTTTTGAACTCTACTGCAAGAAGCATAGAGTTAAGCAAAGTGACTGCTTTGAGGAAGTACAATACTTCTTAAAGGAAAGAACTGCCACTTGGCATAGCTCACTGACAGGCAACTATACATGGGCAGACTGGAAATCAGCCACATTTGAGCATTTTGGAGGTGGCATCAAAACAGTTATTGCTAAACTAAAGGAAGTAGACCAAACAAACTACAAGACAAAAGAAGAGTTTATTGAGAAATTAAACACTTTTCTTAACCAATACCAGGACCTAGTCTATGGTAGCTATGACACAGTAGAAGAAAAGCGCGCCTGGCAGACCTTTTTGGAGAACCAAGGGTTAGACTGGGTCTGTGAAACACTTACCTCAGAATACTATCAGTTTGTTGAATCTCATGCTCTTAGCAACGTAGAGAAAGCATATGTTCTAATCCGTTGCCTTGGGAAGTTTAAGGCTAGAGGCCAGCTATTGCATTCTCACATTGTCACTAAACCCAAGGAGAAACTCAAGGCTATCATGCCCCCACCAGATAATCTATCTGAAAAAATGAAGAAGTTAGCACAGATAATGGCTACGCTTACCACATATATGACTAGTGGTGAGCAGACAAAGTCAAACTTATACTGCCACAATTACAAGAAACAAGGTCATCTAAAAGGCACCTACAAAGGGCCCTGCAATAGATGTGGAGCTAAAGGACACGTGTACATGCATTGTCCCACCAGTCTCCAGAATGAGGCTAAGACACTAGCAGCTGAACCTAAGCAGAACCAGAAGCAGGCTCCCAAAACCAAGAAGGAGATGGAGCCTAGCGCGGCCAAGGATGAGTCCTACCTGGTGGAGAGTATGGTGGCAGTAAGAACAAATGTGGCCCAGAAGCACAGGCTCAGCCACATTGTTCACCCTTATAATACACCTGAGAAACAAAAAGGGGCTGAGGCAGCCAAGGCTCAACAGCCTATCCCTGATGCTCACTTATCCAATCAGGCGCCCCCCGTAGCCCCTGAGACGGAACAGGCCAATAACACTCAGTCAGCCCAACAGACTGACCATGAGGCTCAACAGTCAGAACCTTTTGGGATTCCAATGAATGAGAAAGATGACACTTACCCTGTTGAACCCAATATTGAGGTTACAAAGGGGACCTCTTCCAAAACTACCCTAAAGAAACCAAAGGTTAAATTGCCAGTATTACCTCAAGTAAAGCCCCCTAAGCTAAATGTGCTGAAGATTCTTGTGAACACCCAGGTTTCAATATCCCTATATAGTTTGGCAGAAATAGCGCCCAGCATTAGAGCACAAATGGTAAATTATCTTGGGGCCACCAGAGTCAGAGATCCAGAGGAGCAGTTCACGGTCATGGAAGAGAAGCCACAAGAGGCCCAGAAAGTGGTTGGCATTGTCAGCAAGGGAGCACCACATATCAATGGGGAGGTAGAAGGCCACTCCATATCAATCATACTGGACAGAGGATCTATGTCCAACATCATATCTGAGTCCTTCCTAAGATCATTAGGAGTTCAAGAATATAGTAGAGTTAAAGAAAAATTACCTTTGTAAATGACAAGACCAAAGAGTGCCTTGGAGTTGTGTGTGACCTTACCATTGAGATTTGTGGTGTCTGTGTTAATTTCTGTGGCCATCTTTGTGCTTTCCAGATATAACATTCTACTTGGGTGTTATGCTTTAAGTGACTTTGGAGTCACTATATCTTTCCATTGCCACAATTGGTTTATTGAGTGAGACAACAAGCTGGTTTTTATAGATGTCAGCTATTCTAAGTTGCAAGAAGATAGAGGGGAGTCCTTCCTTACTGTCACAGAAGCCGTGGAACAGAACAAAGGACTGTGCGCCAGTCAGAAGAGGCAACTTTCTGCCTTCATGAGCAAGTTCAAGGACCTCTTTTGCAACGAGGATGATCCTCTATCACCCGCAAACCTAGAAAAGCATGTTATAGACACAGGAACAGCTAAACCTATCCATAAGGCACCTTACTGTTTGGCCAAGAAGTATGAGAACTATGTTAAGCAGGAGATTGACCGCCTGTTGTCCAAGGGCATCATCAAGCTGTCCACGTCACCCTGGTCTTTGTCTGTAGTCATTGTGCCTAAAAAGAACGAGAAGTTATGTATGTGTGTTAATTACATATCTTTGAACTCAGTCACCAAGGCTGATAACTATCCCCTGCCTCTTATCAGTGAGATCTTGACATTGTACTCCGGCTGCAAGTACTTCACCAACATAGACTTGTTCTTGGGGTATCACCAGTTGGAAATAGAGCCCCCAAGTATCAGCAAGACGGCCTTTGTAACTAAACAAGGTCAATATCAGTACAAGTACATGCCTTTTGGACTCTGTGGAGCCCCACATATCTTCCAGCGTGCCATTAACTCCATCTTTGCTGATCTCCTCTACAAGAAGGTGACAGTCTACCTAGATGACATAACAGTGTTTAGTGCTACTTTCAAAAAGCATCAGGAAACACTTACCAAAGTCTTTAGCCATATCCAGAAAGCCCAGCTATCAGTCAACAAATTCAAGCTTTTGCTTTGCCAGACCAAACTTCATGTACTAGGACATTTAGTGGACAAAGAGGGGGTACACCCTGATGCTGATAAGGTGTTAGCAATCTCACAGTGGCTGGTACCTACCAATGTTACCCGCCTACAGTCTTTTCTTGGTACTGTTGGGTACTATTCCCGCTTTATACAGAACTATAACAACATTGCTAGACATCTGTTTAAGTTAATTCATAAGGGGACAGAGTTTACCTGGACCCCTGAACAGGAGGTTGCTTTTCAGACATTGAAAGAGTGCCTCATGAAGAAACCCATCCTGATCCATCCAAACTTTCAGGAGAAGTTCTCTATCTTTACTGATGCCTCAGAAGAAGCAACAGGGGAAGTCCTTGCATAAGAACACAATGGTCTGTTTAAACCCGTTGAGTACACCAGCAAGTTGTTCAGTGTCCCAGAGCTACATTACAGCATCTATGATAAAGAGGTGTTAGCAGTAATTAGAGCGTTGCAAAAGTTTAAGTACTACATACTAGGAAACCACATTACCTTGTACAGTAGTTTTAAAAGCCATGGCAACAAACAAAATGAACTCAGATTTAAACGAGATGAACTCAGATTTAAGCAAAATTTAAAATAAATGAATTTATATTGATTTACAATAGATTTGGGTTCATTTTAATTTCACTTAAATCTGAATTTATTTTGTTTAAATCTGAGTTCATTTTGTTTGTCGCCATAGCTTTTAAAACTACTGTACACAGACAACATGGTGTTGTACTTCATCCTGAGCAAACAACAAGAGAACAGTAGATGCATGTGCTGGGTTATGGAGATTTCCAAGTATCTGATGGATATAAAACACATATCTGGGGGGAAAAACGTCGTCACCAATGGTCTCTCAAGGCAAGAAGTCCACAAGTCATACCTGATGGAAACATTAGCAGAAAGTTACAAACCAAAGTTATACACAGTATACTAAATGCTTACCACAAGAGAGATGAACACAGAATTACCTGTGCTCAAGGAGAGTAGATATTGTGTGATCCTAGGGGAATCCCTGCACAGAAGTATGTGCGGTAGCATTGTGAAGGTCCCCAAGAAAGAAGAACGCCAGCTGATACTTTGCAAAGTCCACAAAAGAACAGGACACTATGGAATCCTTACCACAGCAGACAATTTGTGTGAAAAGTATTGGTGGTCAAATTACTTTGAAGGTGTCAGAACATACATCAAGAGCTGTCACCTGTGCCAGATCTTTGAAAAGAAGCACCCAGTATCAAAGCCTATCAACCTTATCACTGTGAGCAGATTATAAGAAATGTGGGGCATTGACTACATTGGACCTATAACAGAAAGTGTTAGTAAAAATAAATACATTATTGTTGCAACAGAATACTTTACCAAGTGGCCAGTATCCAGAGCAACCAAGGAGCATGATGCAGAGACCACAGCCAAGTTTATGTATGAAGAGATCTTCACTGTCTATGGACCTCCTACAGTCCTGTTGAGCAATCAAGGAAATCATTTCCGTAACAAGTTAGTAGATACATTCTGTAAAATGGTTAGTACTAAGCATAGACTTACCACTGCGTACAACCCACAATGCAACAGATTGACAGAAAACTTCAATCAAACCCTGAGCCAGAGCTTGGAGAAGATTACAACAGAAGACACAACACATTGGGACGTCCACTTACCCGTGACTTTATGGAACTACTGCTCTCAAGTTCAAGCAACAACAAAGTTTAAGCCATACAAATTGCTATATGGTGTTCCTATCAAAAGCTTAGACATTAATAATATAAGCTCAAATGAACTTACCATGTCAGAAACTTGTGACCAAGCCAAAGTTCAAGTCCTTGACACCGCTGAAAAGTTGAGAGCAAAAGCACGTGCAGCGCCCACCGTCAATCAAATCCCTATTGGAACTGAAGTTTTAGTCTTTAAAAATTCAGTGTCACAATTGCTTAGTAAGAAATTCTTATCTAAGTGGTCTGGTCCCTACAAGGTGATTGGCCACGCAACATCCAACAATTATTACCTTGTTGATCAAGAAGGTCAGCCACTTGACTTTGTCATTAACAGCAATTGAATGAAGGTATTTCACCGAGCCAATGAATGAAGGGGAAAATGTGACATAACTGTCAATTAACTGGATTTCAGTTAACTGAACCCCCCAAAGAATCCCCGCTTTTTGGTTACATATCAGCCTCATGGCTAACTCCCTCAAATTCTCCAAACCTCCACATTTTAACTGTTGGCAAATAGTATAAATTCAACCAAATTATTCAATATTCAAGTACAAGTAAATTCATATATCCCAAATACTGTTTTTCAGTCAATTTGTGCAAGTATCAACTTTAGCCTTGAATTTGCCATCCAGACAATAACAAGCGGAAGAACGTTACCTCTGTCTTTTTGAACCTACAAGACTTATGAAATCACACTTTTTGAGTGTAATCTTACACTGTGCTGAGGATGGAATTTACAATAAAAAGAGAGCTTGGTCAATTTAAAGCAATACAGTTTAAATTATAAATATAAATATTAGTTTAAAGAAGGAGATGGTTGGCTTGGACATTTCGAAATTCTTATTCTTCAAGTGAGATAATACAACATTCTAATTGGATACATCACTTGATCCAAGTGGCTGTATATTGTTTCAGAGTAAACCTTACTTGCCACAGCTTCATCTCAAAAGAACATCAGTGGAGTAAAAAGGCTATGATAAAATTATGATTCAATATAATGATTTTCATGAAATTTAGAGGATTTAGACCAATTTTTCAGATGATTCTGATCAAAATGGTATCAAACATGATAGATCTAGCTGCTCTAGATGCTGAGATATATAGTTAAGTGCTGGAATCGGGTTCACATCATAATCAAAGGCTCGGACTCGATTTGATATTATCTAAATTTACTTTTAATACATAGTAAAAAACTAAAATCAATGTATCTCAGTGAATACTAAGCCGATTTTGATGTCCAATAGCTTATTTAAAAGCTGCAGATCAGCTCTACATTTTTAAAGACATTAAAAATCAATTACTAAATTTTAAAATAATTTGTTTAGCTTTACTAAACTTAAAAGTGATACTATACTTATTTAGGTTTAGTTTTTATTTATACTTGGAATATACAACTTTAATTTTCAATTTAAATAGGTATAATTGAAATTACCTTTTAATAAAGCAATTAAATAAAAATTTAATTAAATATGTGATAAGTACTCCAAGCCTAAAAACACAATAAAATATATTTAATTGATTTATTAAATTCAACTTTAATTCTGTCCTTGGATGGGGCAAACATCTAGTTCGAATTAAAAGTCGAATATGCCTGAGAAACCAGTATACCTTGATGATTTTGAAAATGTAGTTTAAAATTAAAATGAAATATATTCAAAGTACATGGGATTTCTTCGGCAATGTCCAGAATTTTATATCATAGATTCTTAAATGCTTGTTTGGGATCGGTTAATAATTGGTCTGCTTTAACTGGTAAACTAAGATGCTAGAAAAGGTACTGATCCTGATTTATAGGTCTAAAGATGGTGCCGATAAGTTTCTGAAAGTTTAATCGGTCAGGGCTCCAATAAGACTCAGGTATTTTACAAATGCTAAATCAGAACATCAGGAGCTCGGGTGTACCCAAATTAGATGAGTAACAAGCTTAGTAATGCTGTGGCAAAATGGAGTCAAGTATGGGTGGCGGCGTCGAACAAGCTCCATCCTACTACAGCATTTTCTGACTCTGTGCCACACCTATCAAATAATTATTTTAGATCAAATAAATACTTGCTCATGCCGTTCTGACTTTTTCGGCCCAGAGCCGGGACTAGGCCGCAGCATCCTAGCCGGCAGATCCGGAATATACTAGGCCATGTTTCTTGGGCTGGTTTCTGATAAATTGACATAAGTAGCTGATAATTTCAATTTAATTTTCAAATTTTAAAATAATGAAGCTATTTATACAATTTTTGTACACAATGTTTAGTTTTTTAATTCTGTATCCAAGTCGGCAGCTTAATTCAACTAAGTAACCGAAACATATTACAATGTGTAATTATGACGAAATAAAATTTTCTTGGCGGCAAGACAAAAAAGGAAGCCAGGGGTAGAGTTCCCTGATTTTTTAGCTTGATTCAGATGAGAATAAATTATGTAGCCTTTGTATTGTGGCTGGTTAAAGATGGGGAGCCAAGGAATGTGGCTTGTGACTCAGCTATAAAACCAGAATTATCGGGGAAAGAGACCATGTTTAAACCACCAAGTGTTTGGCTGACTGTTTTATCAATTGTATGGCTCGTAACTTCAGGAGTGCTGGTGGGAATGACAAACGCGTACCTGGATTATACCAGCCCCTTTGTCAACATCCCTATTGGGCAGCGAAGCCGAGTGCATGACCCGCTCCTTGAAGCCATGCACTTCTTATTCATTAAACTCCACCTTCCCCAGAAACTCCCAGATATGCTTGTAAGCTTGGCTCCTGTCATTATTGGTGTTCGCGTTGTCTGCGGAGGTCATAACAAATGGGTTCTGCTTCGCCGAGCGTGCTGGATGATTGGCGCGGGCTACTTGATGCGTGTTCCATTCACTCTCATGACAGTTCTGCCCAACTCCAACCTGGATTGTCATATCAACCCAAACCCTAACTTCTTCCTGTATTCACTTGAGCTCACGTTGCAACTGAAGAAGTCATGCGGAGATGTCGTCTTCTCGGGCCACACCGTCATGTTCATGTCCGCCTGCCTCCTCTGGCACCACAATCCACTCAAAGGGTGGGCTCGCTGGATCAACAGCATAGTTTGGATTTATTCTACGGCAGGGATCTCGTCATTAATTGCTGCCACTTCCCACTATACCATTGACTGTGTGCTCTCCATGGCATTTATGCTGTTTGTATGGAAGCTGTACCACTTTGCCCTGTACAACGATTCTATGCGAACAACCAACATATCATGGATCATTCACCATTTGGATGGATGTCCAGAGTTTGTTTACTCGAAGCTTCCCTTGAAAACCTCAGACCAGTGCTGAATTCCATGTATTGGTAATAGCAATTAAACATTTTTAAATCTTACATTGTCTAGACTCTTTTAGATTAAGCATGTGATATTTGCAGCCAAACTTAGTTTGACGATAGTTTAATATTTCTCACAAGAGCAGCAATTTTCATCCATCCAGTATTATTACGACTATCTTGGGAGGTAATGATTTTCGAATAAATAGATTTTTATAAAGCATAAATATGTCATTTGATAGCTACTTTTAAAGCATCATGTAACACCTATGCAGCTATAGGCTTTTAGAATCCAAAGGAAATAGTTTAGTTATTTTTAACATGTAAAAAATATTCCTATTTTAAAGAATTTTAGGCATAAAACTTGTTTCAAGCCATGATTTTCATTTCTTCATTAAACAACCATTGTATCAACCTTATACTACACTAGTTGGTTGAATTCTCTAAGAACAGATGTAAAGTTAAGTCTAACATACCAATTCAAATTATTCCTATTTACTTTAAAAATAATTTATAATCTCGTTGTCATGAACAGCAAAGCAGAGAAAGTATCCAATTATAGCTTAATAACTAACAAGATAACTCAATCCTGATCCTTTACATGACCTCTTCCAGAGGTATAACCCCTAACTATTTTCAGGATCAATACACTATTTTTATTTACATCATTTTGCTAATTAATTTCAAATGTCATTAAAAAATCACATTTCTCTTCTAATCTTACTTGCCCTAAGCCTACTCTTGATATTGGTAGCACAATAAAAGGAGATCCTACTACAACATGCCAAGTCTCACCAACAACACAGAAGCCAAGCCCATCAAAACCCCAACTGCACTCTTCTCATCAGAATTATCAACACAACAACCCTTTTGATATATCAATATAATATTCAATGGAAGTAACTGGATTAACCTTCTATTACCATTTGACCTGCTGCCATAACTGCACTGTTTTGGAAGAGTTGCATAAAAGGGAAAATGATGTTGGAATTAATAACAGCTTTATTTTATAATAAGGATTGGATAGCACTTGCTGTGGCTTTTAGGGGAGATGATTATCCCATTATATAAGGTACTTTTTCAGAGAAAATGAGTTGCAGCCTAAATAGGGATCTATTTAGCTATGGCATCTCAGCTGGAGGACTTGGCTCAGTATGTCTTGGCTACAAGCCTTGGGCAGATTGAGTTGAGTCTCAGGTCTTCTTTTCTGACTAATAACCTTGCTGAGGGTTAACCTGTAGTTTTGATACCCCTTTTGGGGAACTGCTCTATTTTTGAGCAGTGCTTAAATTCAGAACAAAAGGCAAAAATGCGGGATTGTCAAATCCTAGGTCCAAATTTTGAATCACATTTGCGGGCAACTCAGCTGAGTGAAAATTGAAATATTGAATAATATCATTTACTTAATTTGACATCATTTGATTTTTTAAACTTGCAAATTTCAAATAACTACTGCAAAGATTTCAACTAACTTAAGGATAAGCTTGTCAAGAGAATGTGGGACACATGAACCAGAAATGTGGGATTCTAATGTATGATTTGGTATTTTCTGTAGGTCCAACAAATTGTAGACAAATGAAATAATTAATAAACATGAAATTGTAGGTTTGTTAAATATAAGAACTAAATCTCAAACCATAATTGAGGTGAATTTGAAATAAATTTAATTGATGGATGTATCAAGCAGGAATTCAAAGGATCTATTGTGGATTCATGCTGATTTGTTTAGAAATTATAGGTGTTATTGAATAATCACACATTTTTATTATAGGGCAGCTGAAATATAATTGCATACTATTCACCAACTTAACATACTTAACAATAAAATTGACTAAAATATAACTTTCTCTTATTGAGTTGTATTTTTTATTTGGAATCAGTGTATGTTATTGGTAGCACTCTTATTAAATTGGGTCTTTTCAATTATTTTATATATATATATTTTTTACCAGTTATTGTAACTTAACTAATTGTCAAAACTGCAGAGTTGGCCCTCTGGCAAGGTTCCGTTCAAGAGGATCCATGACCCGCAAATCAAATTTGCCATGACCTGTAGCCAAATGCAGAAGTTGATCCAAATTACTAAATCCAGCAACAAGAACCAGTGTTAATCCCAGTATGATGGATGGCTTGATTTGGCGCTTCACTCATTATAAGGATCACACCACCCCCTGCCTAATCCAACTGATTGATCATCACAATCTTGTTTCTCTTATAATGATTCACCCCAAATATAATTCTCATAAAGCAATAAAGATAATTATCTAGCTTTCAATCATTTTTCCCTGTGCAACTCTGCTAATGCAGCACAGTTACAACATTGCTAGCACAGGTAGGTTTCCCATCCTATCTTCCTTTTCAAAATTCCACCTGTTGTCTTTACCCGCTGCGGTCAACAAATATACAAAATAATCATATCTGGGCTCCCCTTGGACTGGATGTCTTATGTGCTGGGAACCAAAATACCAGAAGGACATATCCTTTATCAAAACATGTTAATTCTGGTCCCCACATTCAATGCCTTGTCAGCACAAGGATTTTTCCAGCCTCCCTCTACTTCTTGAGCTAATGATGAGAGCATCATGCCGGCCCACGTTGCCCTATAAACTTTGTAGTGCAACCTTGGATTCATTTGCAGGAGCCAACAACAACACCATGGCATGAATTCAATCCACAAAGAACAAATTAACACAAATGGAGTACCCAACCTGCTTCTGGATTGTGGAGATCTCCATTTGCCTGACCCATGACACAGGCACTTGATGAAATAAGAGGCATGAGGATCATACAGGAAAGGTCTGGGAGACCTTCAAGCAAGACTTCTTGGTTAGATTTTTTTTATAAAAGACACTGCCCTCATGATTATCTGCTAAGTAAAGAACCTAACACAAAATGGTATTGTGAAAGAAAAAAACAAGGGCCTATGAGGAACTGCGCCTATGCGTCCCTTCAGAAATAGTCTTTGATAATCCTGCAATACACCCTATGTAATACAACGCCCTCAAGACACACATCATGAGGCACATCAACTTAGACCAAGAACTAACCCCCCAAAGCCTGTACTGCAAAGCAGAGAAAGCATAACAAATGTGTCAGGGATCTAGTCTTGGGCAGCCGGCCCGTCATTTTTGAGGATAACTTGGGCCAGGTTTTTGCGGGTAAAGCCCACCACAAGAGAGGGGCTAACTTAAAAAGGTAGGAGAAGGACTTCCCCACCCAGGACCATGGGCCAGCAGCCAGGATTATAGTGTCAATCACCCCTGTGAGGGTGATGTACACAATCCCAAACAGCTTGCCAGTGTGGTCAATTGGGAGGTCAGGTGAGGAGGCAGGCATAGGATTGGGGGTCACAGGCGGTTCCATGTGAATCTTGTAAGCAGGAATATAGTTGAATTTTCCTCTAAACAGTTTGGGTGTTGAGAATATCCACAGGCCTTGACAATTGTATCTAAATTCAGATTGTATGCGGGCCCAAGGATTGAGTTCTAGTATCTTTTCTGGGGTATAGTCCTTATACACAGGTTTCAAAGGGTATTCAGTGAAGTGGATGGGGCCAAAGGGTACACCTGGAGGACAGAAATCTGCGTGCAGAGGGGCAGGAGGACTGGGAGATCTTGTACTGAATTGATAGATGGCAAATACAAAATAAGGCAGTAGCTGTGCAAGTCAAAATAACATAACCTTTATTCAAAAATGGCAATATGGGTTGAGCACAGAATCTATAGGCATATATAGCATCCTGTCTCCAAACTTAGTGTTTTCTATAAGGGCTTCATCAAAATATCAGGAAAAATGCAGGTGTGTGGCCGGGAGGCCCAGGTGCAGGAGCAGCAAAACAGCACCTTGGCTGAGTGTTCTCTCATTGGTTAGAATGTCCAAATCAGTCACTTGATTTTCTTGATTTTGAGCTGTGGTCACGGGGTTGGGCCTAAAGCCTGTGTTTTCCTTTAGCAACTGAATTTGATTAGTTACCTGAGAGGACTTCAAGTTTATGAGGCTCAGAGAGGAACTTTCTCTGCCTTCATTAGGTAATTTGAGAAGCTCCTCCTTGGGAACCACCATGGTCAAGCTTGCACTGGTATTCTGACTTTGGAACTTAGCAGGAGCTTCAGCTTGCAGAGGCTCAGTCTCAAGAAAATGCAGGCAGGCAGTCCCTTGGTCCATTGGGCTGGCGGCCCGCAGGAATTCAGGATCAGGGTTCAAATCCCACTCTTGGGCCCGGGTTTCCAAGGGGAAAGAATTGTCAATCATGACAAAATGTCCAATGCACTACACAAGGTGCAGACTGGGAAGAGGGAGACCCAAAGACTCTCACCCCCAGGATGTCCCAGCTGCCCCCACCTGGCAACAACAACAAGCCTCAGACATCCAATGACCATAGTAACAGGAACAATGGGCATTCAAATTGCACCCACTTATGAGTCACCACCATCCAAGACAATCAGGACAAGGGAAAAGCCTGGGAAGAGCATTAGGCAATCCAAGCTTTCCCCACACAACTCCTGACTTGCCCAACAATGAGTACTAACCTGAGGACGTGGATCAGTGCCCAATGATCCAGGTACCCTTGGAAGATCCAGTACTTTACACCATTGCCAGACATCCCAATAAACTGATGTCTTATCCTTTTATGTTTTTGAAGTTACACATTCTCAGCACTCATGAAATCAGGCGCAGATTGTATCCCAGTCAACAGCAACTTTGTGAACAAGTTCAATTTAGCCACTGATCCTTCACGGATTAAGACTGTGGTTTTAGCTGATGAACATCACATGGGTGTTACTAGAGAAACTTCCCCTTTCCCATCACACTAGAGAACCTGCACTCTACCATCCAGGGAACTTTTATTGAATTTCCTTGCTTCAATGTGGTACTTGGTTTGGATTGGCTGAGACAAAACACCCCCATGTGAATTGGGTCACCTCAGTTTTAACCATCAAAGGAGAGGGATTAACCATCAAATCTACCCAGATACAGTAGATCAACTTCTTTGGGGTCATGTATTTGTACGTATTACAGAGACCTAAGAAGAGAAGAAAAACCTCAAGACAATCAACTGGGACTCCTGCTAGTACAAGGGCATAAATTTTAAGAACAGACAGGAAACTGTTACCTCTCAAGGCCAAGAAATAGTGGCTTGACACCCGGAGATCTTTAAGGAAGCTTTTCCAGAAATGCTCCCCAAGAAGCATATACAGCACATCATCCAACTCAAGGGGGAAGTGCCCAAAGCACACATCATATACCGCCTCACACCAAATGAAGACCACACTCTTTGCTTCTACCTCAAAGAGGCTCTGGAGAAGGGGCTCATCTGGCCTTCACAGTCTCTCTTTGAGGCCGTTGTATTCTTTGTAGCAAAGAAGAATGGATACCTAAGGCTAGTCATGAATTACTGAGCCCTAAATGAGGTCATCATCAGGAACAACTACCCTCTTTCACTAATTGATGATCTCTTCAATATGTTAGGAAGGAAACAGTTTTCTATAAGATTGAACTGACAGCTGGGTACAATAAGATTTTTATCAAAGAAGAAGACATTCCAAAAAACTGCATTCCAGACTAAGTATAGCTTGGACAAGTGCTTTGTCATTAACTTTGGAATGAACAAACACCATCAATCTTTTGTCATGTTCATTAATGAAGTATTTGCCTCATATATTTAAAAGCATGTTATGGTATACCTGGACAATATCATTGTATACAACCCCACTGTTGAACAGCACCACAAGGACTTGGAGGCAGTATTTGCAACTTTGGCGCAATACAAGCTTCTTATTAAACCATCCAAGTGTCAATTTTACTGTGAAAAACTCCCCTTACTGAGACTTGTGGTGTCCAAAGAGGGCATCAAACCTGAAAAACAAAAAATCTAGACCATCTGCAATATGTAATCACCCAAGGACAAGGAAGAGCTCAGAATTTTTCTGAGTATGATAGCCTACGTACATTGATTCATCCTCAATTGTGGCATGCTAACAGCTCCCTGTCTGCCATCACCAGAATAAAATCCAAGTTTATCTGGACTCCCCAGTGAGATCTTTGTTTCCACTGCCTTAAAGAGAAACTGATGAAAGCCCCCATTCTTCAATACCCCAAGAGAGATGGGGACTACCAAATGTGAGCCAATGCCTCAGACACATCCATAGGAGATTTACTTTGGATCAAGACTGACACTGGAGAATTCCTACCAGTGGCGTACAAGTCACACAAATTAACAGACAGAAAATGTTGTTACCCCATCCACAACAAGGAGCTCCTGGCTATTGTACACTGCCTAGTTAAACAGCACTGCTACTTTGAGAGACAAGAATAGTTTACAGCTCTCACATACCATGATTCCCTGATCTATTTCAAGATCCAAGAAAATCTCTCTTGCAGACAAGCACACTGGATGGTGTTCCTTGAGAGATTCAACATGAAGATCTATTATAACCTGTAATCAAATTAGTCACCACTGACACCTTATCACAACTATACATACATGCCTCAAGGTGACAAAATGGGTTGGACTCTGATTGGCTGCTCCTGGTATTACAAATCAAGGACAAAGGCTTTCTCCCAGGCATCACAGACATAAAATGTGGTACCATCATCATGAACAAGCACTTGTTCATCAATGCCTATGGGGCGTTGCACCATAAGATGTCAGATGGGATAACTATCCCTTATGTGCCCACACACCAAAGAGTGGACACCATCTTACTATATTACAGGGACCTCAGCCATACCAAGAGCAGGAACTTATACATGTTCTTGAAGCACAAATCATGATGGATCACCTTGTACAGAGACATCCACAAAGAACCTGAACAATGTGAGGTTATCAAAAAGTTTGCCTAGAGTAATGCACCCCCAAGCCAGTACTACCCATCCAAACACAGTTGCCTTTCAAGGTATAGACACTAGACATTGTAGGTCCCATGCCAGGAAAGAGCAACAACAAGAAATGTATAATTACTAATATCAACTTTGCCACAAAATGGCCAGTAGGCAGACTGTCAAAGCCCACACTAGTAATAACATTGTCAGGGCTCCCAACTCTAATCCATTTAAACTATAGTTTAAAAGAAGTCCTTTATTTATTATTCAGACCAAGAGAGATCACAATGGGGAAAAAGGGAACTAGGTTCTTTTTATAACATTTGCATTGGTCTTTGATATTCTTCCAGATTATTACTGAAGGGCCTTGTCTCTCTATCTGGGGGGTCATGCTAAAAGTTAGAGACATCAGATGACTAATTCTAATCATATTCCTTTGGCCAGATTCAAACTTTGCGCTTTGTGTCAGGAAGCCAGGCAGAGATAGATGCATTGGTTGGCTTGGAACGGAATATGGCCAGGCCAGAGGGTAATGCTCACCATAGGATGGGTGCTAACTTGATAATATAAGATACAAA
>QTSX02000273.1:0-95675 GCA_014839935.2 Entomophthora muscae | reverse complement strand
GGTTCTGAATTTACATTACTCTTCCTGGATGTATCTATTGAGGCACATGAATTATGGTTGGTGTCAAGGATATAGTTCCCAGAAGTATAAAATAGTAGATAAGGGGAAGAGCTAAAGGAGATTGATACCTTTATATAGATTGCTGGTATGTCATATAGTGTGCGTGTAGATCATATGCTGTATAATTGAAACATGCCTGCAACATACAGGATTTTCAAATCCAACATTCAAGAGCTGAAGTTGAAAACATGATTTGCTAATTATTCCCATTAAAGCAATTTTTGGCAACTTATTTTGTTAAGCCAACATGCGGGATCTTTTATATGAATTGCAAGTTTATGTGACAAGTAAAAATTCATCTGCATCCTTTCTGGTTGGGTTATAATAGCTGTATCTTGTTGTAAAATTATTGGTTTGTGATGGCTAAACTGTGTTAAAAGCCCTCAATTTCAGCTTTTGAATGAGCGTTTTCACAATAAAATTTGCTAAATCACATCTGAGTTATGACAACATATCTGGCCCTATTCCTGAAGTCACACAATTCCCTCTCAGGGCAGCTATATAATGTTTCTCTCCCTTTCCCTCTTCCCCATTAGAGTTTATAATTTTTACATAAGCTCATCTTTGGTTTATATTTGACTTTATCTTTAATCACTTGTAGCTTAATTTAGCTTCCCACTAAATTAATATTTTAATCACTTGCTGCTTGCTGGAAATCCGCAAACCGTGGTATTTTATCATCCACCAGATGATATCTTAAGTCTTCTAACATTAGGAAAGTACAGAGAGCCTGTGACTTTGGCGTAACCTGCATCCCAGAATACTTTGTTGTCTGAAGAAGTAGCAAGTCTGACTGGGCCCAAAGACCAAAGGATTTGGGATAGTTCTTCCTACTTCTGGATATGGTTCATAGTTTATTATCTCTATATTTTACTATAGAAACTAATACTGTATGGCAATAGTATGATCTTTATCTCTCCTTTAATTGGAATCAAACTAGGTAAAGGATTTGAAATAACAGCTCTTTATTAGATGACTGATGTTGAGGTTGGCCCAGATGGTCCTAACCTTGGGTGTGTGTGGTTTGTTAAGAAAGCTTGCTTGACAACTTCCATAGCTCAGTATCCTTTCTGATGCTGTACAACTATCCCTCAACCTGAGTGGAGTAGCTGTCTACCTGGGCCCACGTTCCAGGGCTAGCTAGCCTGCCTGGCCACTAGTTGGTGGAGGTTATTTTTACACTATACTGTGTCTAATCAGAGCTACTCAATACAATAGGCTCAGTGCCTTTTATCTTAAAGTATTTGGCCTGGCAGCCCAGTCCATGGTCAACTCTTCTAGACGTAATACAGATGATGTTCCATATGACGGCTCTCTTGTTCTAGGATATAAATAAAGTTTAGAACAGTAATTATTATGAGATGCATGTTTGAGGTGCTTGGGGAAGGGAACTAATTAATGAGCAATAATTGCAGGCTTTGTTGATTAATCAGGAACAGGGAATTTTTTAATGCCCAAATATGATTTGATCATTGATCTTGTGGCCTGGTTGCCCATGTTAAATGTTGAAATCATCTATAATAGCAATTGACAGCAGGCCTGTGTTAATTAGTTGAAACCGTTAATTAGTCAATATCCCAAAATCCTGACACCACCCCTCCTAGATAATACCACTTTAATCCTATTGTTAGGCCTGGTAGATACATATGCTCAGGAAAATAAAGCTCTTGGATCTACATTATTTGGCTCCAAATTGACACCTAAGTTTAAGAGAGATGGTTGAATCTATCAAGATCATAAAAGTAGGATTGCAATTGACTTTTGGGTTAGAACTGAAGAGTAGGTGTTGATGAAAAATCTTCAATACGCTGGAGCTAAAGTTTGTACTTCTTACAAAAGGGCAGCAGCAAACAAAATCAGTTGGAATGTTTTGAGCAATATAATACAGTAGTTTTAAAAGCTATGGTGACAACCAAAAATACCTCAGATTTGAACAAAAAAATTTCGGATTTAAACAAAATAATCTCTCAGGTTAAAATATACACTATGTTAACAGGGTTTATTGGTGTTAATGGGCAAAATGAGTCAACACAGCAACAAAAAGCTCACACATAAAGCAAAAACCATTCAAAATACAATCCAAAATACATTGATTCACAAAAAAAATGGTGTGAGTTGACTTTTGGTGTACATGTGTTTACTCTGTGAATCAGTGACAAAATACACCCAAGCAAGGTGTGTCAAAATGCAAACCAAAAACAAAACACAATAGCAACTCACTGTGTAAACAAAATCACTCACGCAATGTGTGCAATGGATTGTAATCATGAATGATACCAAGGTATCTAAAATAAGACACAAGATCTGAAACATAAATTTTAAAAATATTGTGTTGGGTGTTTGAATTTGGCAGTAAAATCTAGGAAAATGGGTGGATTTTTTTGAGTATTCTAATGTGGGCGTTGTAAAACCAAAAACAACTAACTAAGAAATAAATAATCTATAATTGTGATATTGGGTGGGAAAAATATTAATTGAATATCCATAAACAGATAAAAGCAAAATTTAAATAAGGAGTAACTTAAGTAAGTTTTATTAATATTTTATTAAATTCTCAAAATAGAAGGAACACAGCAACAGACTACCGTTGCACCCGTTGTGCGCCGCAGTCACGGTTGCCCCCGCGGGTCAAAGAAAAGACTTAGTGCAACACAAGTGCCTACTCAGGAGGGAGGCGGGAGAGGAGAGTTCCATAGTGATGCTGCACTGACACAGCCGGTTCAAGGAGCACAAGCTTATAGGATGCAGAGCATAAACCCTTGGGTCCCAAAGCTGACCTGGAAGCCCACCAAGGTTACCACCATAAAAACAGTTAGAAACAAGGAGGTAGAACTTACTTTGTATGTGTTTGACGTTGTGTACCAGCAAGAGTTGGTCCTGTCAGCCATGCTGGTGGTGAAGCCTGTACTTGATACTAGTTATGAGCCCTACGTCAGTGATGGCAATCAGGAGGATGACAAGGAGCCCCAGTTTTATCAAACCAATGGGGGACAGCTGGTGTTAAAAAAGGTTGCAGCCTTCTATACCAAAGTACATATGCCCTGTTGTGGTGATCCACATGTGTGCTGTTTTGAAGGCAAGGGTTGATTTGGCTTCAAATAAAGACAATATGCTGAAGAGTTACAATGTGTGGTTAGCTGGTAACGCTAAAAACTAGTAGGTAAAATAGAGCTGCTAGGGGTAAGTAGGGGAGCCTAGTAGGTAACATGGTCTATTAGGGGAAGTAAGGTGAGCCTAGTAGATAACATGGTCTACTAGGGTAAGTAGGGCCTGGCTTGTAGGTAACAAAGGACTACCAGGGGCAGATGTTGCCTCCACCCAGCAGAAGATATTAGCTGCTTTGGGCTATAGTGCTTCACCTAGCAGGGATCCGTGGCTGCGGGAGGATGAAGACTGAAATAGCAAGCAAGGAACTTTGTCTGTCTGGGGGGAAGTAGGTTTTGGACCCCTGGCAGGTAATGAGGGCTGCCAGGGAGGGGAAGAGCTTGGAGGGCTCAATGTACCCTAATACGCTTACAGGAGGTCTGTGAGCAAGCACCCTACCTAACAGACTGGTAAGGTGTCCTTGTTTATGCCCCTATGGGAGCTTTAGGGAAACCCAAGGTGAGCATTGGAGGGTGTAGATTTGCTCAGAGGTGTCACCAAGGCAACTTGTTTGGGGAAGCAAGCTGCAGAACTTAGTATGATCAGGCCTCTGGGAAGTAGAGCTGATTACTCTGCAACTGATAGCCCAGACTTAATCACCTGGGTGAGTAAAGACAACACATAGACATTAATCTATGGTTGAATGGCCTAAGTGGATTGCCACTTGCAAGGGCCCAGTCAAACGCCAGTTCAATGTAGACTCATGCCTGGGTCTATGAGTTCTGGTAATGAGGGCTGAGATAAAGAACCAAGGTGCTTCACAGAATTAACAGAGAAAACTAGCAAGAGGGACTGTTTGGTCACAGTGAAGGCTAGTTGATGGACTGTTAATTCATATTGAATGGAATGAACCAATATGGTTCAGTGTGTAGAAGGAACAAAGGAGGTTCCTAGTAAGGATTTGGTGAGGAACTGGTTAAGGATAAGCCAAAGGACAAGAAGATTATGATGCAGGTCTAGCTGATCATAATGCAGGATGGCCAGAGGACCATAAGTTGTTGCTGAGAACTGACAAGCTGAGAGGATGAACTAGCTGGACTGGATGCAGAAGCTGGAAGAGCTGGTTTTAGTGACTTTTGAGAGGAAATGTAGATAAAAAAGAAGCAGTTAAAGAATAATTAAATACTGCCTGATTATGAATAAAAAAGGATTAAAAATCATTTAAATAAAAAGAAAGAGAAGGGAAAATAACCTATAGTTTGTTAGAACTATATGTTATTTTTAAAAGAGGGATTAAAGAGGAAACAGGCCAGAAAGTAGCTGGAAGAAGAACGGAGAAATTGTAAAGGTGAAAGAGCAAATTTTGCCAAGAACAACTAGGAAAGGCAAAAGGACAAGCAGCAGGCAGGTTCAAAGGTGCAAAACGTTGATGGAAACATGGAGAAACACAGAGAAACGTTGAAGAATCAAACAGTCAAAATTTGTCTAAGTAAAACATATGTGGAAGCGCTCAAGATTTGCCGGGGAAACATGACAGGAATTATGGTGAAACCGTTTGAAACGCAGAGCAGAAGTTTATCTGGAGTGAGACAGCCTCAGGTTCAAACCAGGGTCAAGGACGGGTCATCTGGGGAAACCTTTTTGGTGAAACCATTGAATCAAGGTGTATGATTGGCTACAAGCCAAAGTTTATTTAATCAGTGTTTTAAGGGCTTTAACTTAAGAGTTAAAGCCTAAAAAATGAGGAGCAGAAGTATAAAATTCAGGGCTTTCATTGGCTGAAGTAAGTTTAAAGGTTTATATTAGAGAAGAAGAAAAACAGGATAGTTTAAGCTTTGAAGAACCAGAGTCCTAAGAGAGGATTTTGGTATGAAACAAGGGGATATAAAAGGAAGAGCTATCTGAGACTCTTCAGGGACTGGATCAAGTGGATTACAAAGGCCACAAAAGCTACAGAGGAAGCAGAAGACCAAGGATAGGAAGCCAGAGCCAGGACAGACTGCAGGAGCATAAGATTAGAACACAGAAGCCCAAGACTGAGGAGCAGGAGCCAAAGACCAAGTACAAGGAGTCCAAGAGATTGTTGAAAGACTCCAAGTATTGGCACAAACCCTTTATTACTCCCTATCCCAAAGCCATATATCAAAAGGTTTCTAAGGGGATCTTCCTTCTGACTTTGAATAAAGTGCCTATTACGACTCCTATCCAAAATTCACGTATAAAGAGAGAATATAAGCTCCATGAGTCAATTACCCCATATTTTCTATCCTAGTCCAGGGGATGAGGAATCCTATTTCCTAGGGTGCAGGAAGTTTGCCTCTAGTAAATCTGCCCAGGAGGAGTGAGAGAAGATGACAAGGCATTTGAAAATGACAAATAGAGGAAGAAAGTTCATTGGGGGAGAGTTTTCAAGACTATTACAGGATTGGTATTGGCCTACAGAAGGGCTGATGCCTGCTGAAGTACAAGTGTACAGTGGAGACGCTCACTTAGTAATTAGGAAGGTACTGGAGGAGTTTGCCCTTATGCAAGCCAAGTATTAGCCCCTCACCAACCATTCACCACTGTTGGAGAATGACAACTCCTCCAAGCCGGTCCCTGGCTACAACCCAGGACACACTTTGGGGACTGGTGACCAGGAACCCCACACCTGTGTTGTGCCCAATGCCAACAAGTCAATCCCCACTGTAAAAAAGCTGTCCATAAGCGCATCCCTGACATTAAACGCATCATCCTGCTTAAGCTAATACGGGAATTGGATGATTACAAGGCAACTGCAGCCATTGTTGAAGTGGATCCCAAATATGCCAGCAAGACCTTCCAAAAATTCATCAAGACTGGTTGTGTCCTTGCCGCGGAAAAATCCTTATGTGTGTCAACCATGCTCACCAAGGAGCACAAATGGGCAATCTGCCAGTGGATAACCCGGGATTGCCATCTTGAACCGGCAACTATACAGGCCATGGTTAAATCTAATTTTGGGATTGAGGCCTCAATTTCCTTCTATTATAATTTGGTCAAGGGAATGTTTTTTTCTGGAAAAAGCTTGGGGTATCCCCCTACAATAGAAACAGCCCAGCTAATATTGACGTCTGGAAAAACTACGCAGAGGTGTACACTGCCCTCAAAGCCAAGGGGACGGTCAAATTTTACTATATTGACAAATCAGCATTTGCCTTGTCTATGCGCAATGCATATGGCTATGTCCCCAAAGGCTCCAATGACGGGATGGCTTGGTGTGCTGCAGTTGCGCCACAGCCTACTTGATGGTGGCTCACCTTGGTCCAAAGGGGGTTGAGCTTTATCAAATGATATTGGGTTCTCACAACAGCCATACCTTCTTGTCATTCCTCCGATTGGTCCAGGAGCACCTGAGGCGCACAAGCCTGGGCTTCACCAATGTGATTGTGTTGGATAATGTTGGTCTCCACAAGGTGGCTGATATTATTGAGGAATTTCCAATGATTGACACAAGCATTGCAGTGAGCCCCCAGCAATTGGCCACGGCAAATTTACGCCTTCTCTTCCTTTCAGCTTATTTGCTCTTCCTAAATCCCATCAAGGAAGTCTTTGGGTGATTCAAGCAAGTCATCAAGCAAGGAACCCCAACTGGGACCAAGGACCTCTTTAATTTGCTGCAGGCTGGGATCCACATGCTCCCAGCTGAGACTGTGGCCAATTTCTATGGCCACACTGATTTGTTCATCCCTGCATGCCTAGCCAAACAGCCTATTAATTAAAGGCTTGGTGTGTCCAATTTTTTTATATTCTCTTATTTACTATTCAAGATTTATTAATTATCATTTTATATTTAGATGTTTCTGCGCCTGCAATCACATTCAGAAGATCCATCAATAGATGTAAGTAATTTATTTATTTTGGTAAGGAGCGCCTTTTTGGGGAAGCTTTGAATATAAAAGTAGGAAGAGAATAAGTATATTTTATTGGATAATACTTTAGACTTATATAGCTTTAGCTATGGCGGGGATTTAGTTGGATCAAACCAAGGGGCTGGTCATGTGCTGAATGGGTTTGAGTTGCTGGATACCTGGACAGTCATGTGATATTGGTTTGGTGCCATTTTTGGTATGTCAAATGGTATTTTGGAAAGGCACTAAATTGGCAATGACTGGATGTTAGGTGTGATGGCAATAGCCAGAATACTTGTACATCCAGATCCTTGACACACCCCTTCCTTAAGGGGTTACTTGGGTACATCAGGAGGGGGCTTTGTCTTGACAGCTGCCGCCTGATGTTCCTGGAGTTGCTTATTAGTGGGCACCACCTGGGTCAAGTGTTTTCCTTTGCTAGGGCGGAGGCAAGATCTGTGATACTTTTTGGTGATGGGCTCTTTGGCACCCTGAAACTTAACCAGGAGGTGTTTCTGTCTGGTTGGTATCTGATGATTCTTCCTGGTCCTCTGTGTACTGAGTCTAGCTTCTTTCTGTTACCAGCTAGGACCCAGACAGGGGAGTTGATGGGAAGTGGGTTCTCCATTGAGGTTATCTTTTGGGCTTTGAGTCTTTTTGTTTCTGCCAGTTTGGCTTTAAGGTGTATGTGTTATAGAGCTTGTTTCTGTTCTACTGTGGGAGGTTTCCCCGGGGGGATCTTCACATATGGTTGGTTATTGTGGGTGACTATTTCTGGCTTGTACCTGTATGTTAGTTCAAACAGTGAGTAGCCTGTCCCTTGATTGGTACAAACCTTGGATACTATTAATGGATGTTTCACATATAGTGGCCATGTGTCTTTGGCTTTGCCATCCATTATTTTCTCCAGGGTTCTGATAAGGCTGCCATTCAGGTGTTCAACTCTGCTGTTGGCCTGTGGCCTGTAGGGCAAGGTTGTGGATTGTTTGATGTTCTTTGTTTTTAGATTGTTGTTTACTATGTGGCCTGTTAGCTCTTTTGCTCCATCTGTTATGATGTAGTCTGGTGTGCCATAGTCCTCTATGATTGCTTTATTGATGAATTAATTTATTTTTTCCGCCTTGTGATATTTTGTTGCCCAGCAGATGGGCCAACATGTGGCAAAGTTGATGGCTACAATTAAGAAATGTTGGTTTGTTTTGGTTTCCGGGAAGGGTCCCACTACGTCCAGTCCCCAAACCTTAAATAGTTTGGGGTCAGGTACTGGGTTGATCGTTGGCTGTGGCGCCTTGATGCTGGCATATATTTCACACACTGTGCACTTCTTTAGAACATCAATTATGTCTTGCTTCAGGTTGGGCCACCATACTATCTCTTTTAATGTGAGATATAGGTTGTTAGCCTTTGTGTGTCCTAGCAGACAGTGGTGTCTTAGTATAGTATTGACTTTTTGTGCAAGTGGAATGTATGGATTGTGTTTATCCTTGATGCTTCGGTATATCATGCCATTTGATACTTTAAAATGTTTTTCATTCCTTACTAGTGTATCATGGGTTAGTTGGTGTATGGAGGGATCCTTTCCTTTTGTCTTGTACTCAGTGTTGTATAGGTTGGGCCAGTCAGGGTCCAGGTGGTCAGGGTGATCCTCTCTTGGCTGGCATAGCCTAAAGAGAGCATTGGCCGTGACCAGCTCTGTCCCCTTTTTGTATTGGATGTCCAGGATAAGCTGTTCCAGCAAGAACATCCATTTGGCTTGGTGCTGTGCAAGTGCGTTCTGAGTTTTGAAATAGATTAAGGATTTGTGGTCAGTTAGCACTCAGACATTTAAGTGTCCTTTGAGATAACATCTCCATTTCTTGCATGTGTGATATATTGCTAGCAATTCTTTATTGTGTATTGGGTATCTTTGCTCAGTGTTTGTTAGCTTTCTGCTTTTTTAACATACTGGCAGGAAATCTTGCTGCCCTGGCTGGCTGGCAGATGCATAGGACTGCACCAATGGTGGTGTCACTAGCGTCTGAATCAAGCTTGTAGCACCTGTTGTTATTAGGGTATTGCAAGATTAGTGCTTCAATAAAAGCTTGTTTTAATAGCTGGAAATTCTTGTTGCATTCTGGAGTCCAGATGAATTTCTTTTTGGCATTACCTTTGGTTAGGTCATTGATTGGTGCGGTGAGCTTTCCGCAGTCTTTGATGTATTTCCTTAGGTAAGCTACCATACCAAGAAAGCATCTGACTTGTTTCACGGAGGTGGGGTGTTGCATGTTATTTATGGCTTTTATCTTATCTGGGTCTGCTTTGATGCCACTGTCAGAGACAATGTGGCCCAAGAACAGGAGTTCCTTTTCCATAAATTGGCACTTACTAGGCTTAGCATATAGCTTGTGCTTTGCGAGTTGATTGAGTGTCTTGCAGACATGCGTGAGGTATTCCTCTTTTGTTTTTGAAAATATGATGATGTTGTCGAGGTAACATAATGTGTTTGAGAGTCTGTTTAGCGCCTGGTTCATCATGGTGAAAAATGTTGCTGGGGCATTTTTCATCCCAAAATTCATTACTTTACATTCAAACAACCCAAATTGTGTGTGGAATGTGATCTTTGGTATTTCTTTCTCTTTAACTTCAACTTGGTTATAACCAGATGTGAGGTCAATTTTTGAGAAAATTTTTGCTCCAGAGAGCCTTTCAAATAGGTCTTCTATGAGGGGAAGTGGGTATATATTTTTTACTGTACTTGCGTTTAGTGCTCTGTAGTCAGTAACTAAGCAAAGAGATCCTTCTTTCTTCTTTACAAAGAAAACCGCTGCCCCCCATGGGGATTCAGACAGAAAAATGAATCCTTTGGCTAGATTGTCCTCAATGTGGTCTTTAAGTGTTTGGATCTCCATGGTAGAGAGTCTATAGAGGGGTGCAGGTTTGGGAATGGCTTTTCATAAGTTGATACCATGTTTGACCTCTTGTTTGGGGGGGGTAACTCTGTGAGTTCTTCCTTGAATACATGAGTGTATTTGTTTAGGAGTGCCACAAGTTCTGGGCATTGGATCTTTTGTGTTTGTATATTATTAAATTCAGAGTACCTCATTATGTGGAGGGTACTATCTTTGTTTAGATGTTCAGAGTCATCTTGATTTATGACTTGAACAAATATTGTGTCCCTTAGAATGAGGTTGTTGGGTTCTTTGAGAATGTTGAAATTGACTCCATTGTGTTTGATGGTCATGGTTTTTGTTTTCCAACATACGCTGGGATTCACTCGGGTGAACCAGTCCATGCCTGCTACAATGTCTTAGTTTATGTTGTTCATGATAAGTCCTTTGATGGACGTTTTTATGCCTTGGAGATCAATTCTGAAGGGCGTTGTTTTGCCTTTGAGCAGAACTTTTGACTTGTCTGTCATTCTAGCGTATTTGAAGTTGGATTTGACAACTTGTATTTTGTACTTGGTTATAAATGGTTTGCTAACCATAGTGTGTTGTGTACCAGAGTCAAATAAAATTTTATGTGTATGAGATTTGTAAGTGCATGGATAGACAAGAAGTTGTGAGCAATCTTTAATTTTTACATTCATAAAAATGGAGGATTGCGGGACACATGGGATGCAAGCAGCAAAGTTTGTGCCTTGGTACAGTTTCTTGTCAAGTTGGGGGGAGACAGGGGCACTTAAGCCTGTTCCCCCTCCTCTTTTCCCTGTTCCTCTGTTTTGAGACCTTCAAGGTCAGAAAATATGGGGTCAGATTCATAGTGGGTTGCTACTTCAGTGTTGTTAACTTTGGCAGTGTCCTCTTTCTTGGGACAGGAGTGGTTTGCGCTTTGGCTGCAATTGCCATTATTACAATTGGAGTTGCCTTTGCTATGATTAGTATTTTGGCGTTTATTGCCATTGGAGTTTTTTCTGCCGTTGCTGTTGCGTGCAGCATATTCCATGTTGGCGCGTTTTTCAGCGCTCTTGGCTTCAGCAATGAGCTCAGGCATGGAGGTATTTGCTTCTGGGCGGATGAGGGCAGCAACAGAGGGTTTTATTCTGTTGATGAATGATGCTCTGGTGTGTACGTTGTCAGCTTGTGCTGGGTTTTGAATTTTTTGGTGTATTTCCTCAAATTTGCTGGCGTAAGCTGTGATAGCGGTCTTCTGAGGAAGGTTGCTGACTGTATTGCAATGTCTTGGAGAGATTCAGTGACACAGAAATTGTGGGTGATGTCGGCTTTAAAATCTTCCCAGTTGTCAAGCTGGTTGTTGGTCTGTGAGCCAACCAAGGTGCCAAACCAGTTAGCTGCGGCCTTGTATAGGCGCTTGCTGGCTTACTGGACCCATTTTTTGTGGGGGATGTGGCTAGCGCAGAGTTTGGCAGCTGTGTGGTCTATCCAGTTGATGATGTTTTCTTTGTTTTTACCAAAGAACTTGTTGATACCAATGTACTTGGTGTTGGTAACTTCACCTGTGATAGATGGTTGTGTGTTTGTTTGTGGTTGTAGAGAGCAACTGTATTGAATTATCTTGGTGCATGCTTTGGGCATGACCAGACCTTCAAATACAGTGCATCCACTAGGAATATCTCTATTGATGTTGTGGGCTTGTAAGTAAATTTTCCAGGTATCCTGGGATGTGGCCTGGTTGAGTATGTAGGTGAAGGTGGGCAGGTTCTGTTCAGTCATTTTCTCTTTCATTGGCATGGTCAAAAACCATAGTGCTACCAGTGATAAGGAGCGCCTTTTTGGGTAAGCTTCAAATATAAAAGTAAGAAGAGAAGAAGTATATTTTATTGGATAATACTTTAGACTTATATAGCTTTAGCTGTGGCAGGGATTTAGCTGGATCAAACCAAGGGGATGGTCATGTGCTGGATGGGTTCAAGTTGCTGGATACCTGGACAGTCATATGATATTGGTTTGGTGCCATTTTTGGTATTTCAAATGATATATTAGAAAGGCACCAAATTGGGCAATGACTGGATGTTAGGTGTGATGACAATAGCTGGAATACTTGTACATCTAGACCCTCAACAATTTTATTATATATTATTTTATTATGCCATCTGAGGCAATCCCAAACGCTCAATACTGGATTACGTGAATAGATTTAAATCACTTTGGCCAAATAAATATAAAAATAGTTTTAAAAAAATTAAATGTAAAATGTATAAGTTAGAATTTATTTTATTAACGTATAATTTTATGCTTTTATGAAAACTGTTTCTGCAATATATTTTGCAAAACTGGTTTGCTGAAATGAAAATTATAAGAATTTATTATAATTAAAATACTATAAATTGTAATAAAAGTTATTGGAATCATATTTTTATTATGTGCGCCTGTAGTGGGTTCTTTGGTATGTACCCATCCTGCAATGGAAGTGGCGCACAAGCTCCACCGCCACACTGTGAACGGTGGATACACCCTTATTGAAATACTCCCTCCTGCTGGTAAAAGGGAGGATGGTGAGATGGGAATGGAGGAGCAGCTTTTCCGGCGGGGCTGCAAACCCGAAGATGACGGCCAGGACCAGGGCACCCTGGATCACATGATCAACCGGGTTGTATCCAGGGGGACCTTCTTTCTGTCGAGTGCAAGCTGGGCCTTGCCAATTCCCAGAAGGACCCCGTCCAGGTCCTCTACAGACGCGCCCATCCCAAAGTAGAATAGGAACCCCAGGTAAACAACCAGATGAAGCCTTTGCCCTGCAAAGGCTTCTGTGAACTCACACAGTTTATTATAGACTGCGCTTATCTTCTTGTTGTATCTGGTCTTTGCAAAGGTCAGCTCCATGGCTGCAGGGAGCCCCGTCTTGTTGGCACTCCAGGCCAACCCAAAGTCCGCGAGGAGGATCTTGGTCTTCTTTACGGCTGTTGCGTCTGCAACAGCCTATTTGCCCACCGCGCGCCCAAAGTTCTCCAACAGGTAAGATATGATGTGCTCCACTGGGAAGCAGAAGCAAGCAGCCGCATGAGCCTGGCCCATCTCCGGTACATTCTTGAATGGGAGCGTCACCAGGACGTCCCAAAAAGCTCAATGGAGTTTACACAGTAAACTCCACTGAGGGATACCGGGTCCAGGCGGGCCAGTTGAGCATCCTTGTAGGCAGTAACTGCCCACTTGGATGCCCCCTTGGCATGTGTAAGTTCTGCCAACGCCTCCTGCAACATTGGAAAGGACCCATGAATATGGTCCTCCAGCTCCCGCACAACAAGGGGGGAAAGATACGATTGCTTTGCCACACAAGTGGCATAATTTGCATAAAAGGTGGCCGGGACAAAGGGGACCAGGACTTGCTGGAGTTTGCCGTCTACATTTTCTAAGAAAATAGGTAAGTATCTATATATTTTTATTAATTTTGTTTTTCAGGCTACCTTCTTGTATTTCTTCCTTGCCCACAGCCTCCGCCAGCTTGGCCATTCTTGGCAAAATCAATTGTGCAGGCGATTTGGTATCCTCTGCCCTGGCACGCTTGGCGGGTTTTAGGTGGGCATACATTTCCGGGTCATCAACCCAGACGGACGACGCAGAAAAATTGTATTCCTTGAACTGGAGGCCCTAAACCACAGTTTTTTGAATATTTTAATAAGTGCTTGATTATCTTCTCTGGGGTGTCTGGCATTTTTGACATTAGTGCCTTTGTGGACACCTTATCAATTTTGTCCCCAGTGAGGACGGCGGACTTCACTTTGGCTTTGACCTTGCGGTCAATGTCCTTTATTTTGGTAATTGCCAAGTTGAGGTCTTTGAGTAGTTTTTTGAGTTCTCTCATTTGATTTTTTTACTAACCTTTCCATATGTTTTTATAGCTTTTTCCCCAATAAATTCTGTATTATTTTGATACTGTTGCCTCTTTGTTTATTCCTTTTTGTTTTCCCATCTACTACATTATCCCATCTTTTTACCCATTTTGTATATGTTTTATGCTCATCTTGATATGTGTTGTTTTCTTTGTGTTGGCATTGTTTCTTTTATTACCATATTATTTTTGGCGCTTGACATAGCCCCTTGTGAAAATATTAATAATGATTTGGTGATCAGCTAAATTTAAATTAGAAAATTATAGTTTTAACTGTTTTTATATAAAGTTTGTTACTGATCTGAATTCAAACCCTTAATGATAAACTTTAAGCCAATCAGGAGCCAAGTGATAAAGTGATTGTTGTGATATAAAGGGTCATTCAATAATTCTAGGATGCATGTGCACTAATTAATATGATTGGCTGGATGGTTTGCCATTGTACGCCATTGCTGCTGTGGCAAGTTGTTGGTGGACTAGTGCTAACCCAGCAGCTGATTGAGCACTAGTCCACCAACAACTCACCACAGCAGCAATGGCGTACAATGGCAAAACATCCAGCCAATCATATTAATTAGCGCACATGCATCAAAGAATTATTAAATGACCCTTTATGTCACAACAATCACTTTATCACTTGGCTCCTGATTGGCTTAAAGTTTATCATTAAGGTTTTGAATTCAGATCAGTAACAACTTTATCTAAAAACAGTTAACACTATAATTTTCTAATTCAAATTTAGCTGATCACCAAATTGTTGTTAATATTTTCACAAGGGGCTATGTTTAAGTGCTAAAAATAAATGTGTTCTGGATCTAGATACACAACATAGTAAATATATGATTTTATAGAAATAAGCTGAATATAAAGAATAAAACCAACTATAAACAAAGAAGCATGAACAATTGAAATTCAAAAAAAAGATAATATAAATAGAAAAATTTTGGTGACAGGGGTTTATTGGGGCAGGGGAGAGTGATGCCTAGGAGGCAGAATAACGCAGGAAGGAAGACGTAGAGGCAGTGCTGGCCTGGGGGGTCTGGGATTGGGTGGGTTGGGCTTGCGGGTTAGGGGTGTTGGTGGTGGGGTGGAGGCAGGAGGATTTTGCATGATGGCTGCCATATAACGCCCATTGTATTCCTCATCGGTCATTGGCTGGATGGGCTGGTAAGTGGCAGTGGCCCAAGGTGGAAGGTGCTTATCCTTAAGTGATTGGTTGCCCATGTTCACATGGGCAACCATTTGCGCAAACAAGTCAGCCACCATCTGGCGGCCAAAGAGAAAATTGTGGTCAAGGACCCCAAGATAGAGGTCGTTGAAAGCCTGAGGGTGGCGCTCCTGCAGTGTATCTCCAATGTTGAAGAAGATGACATCAGCCAGATGGACGTCTGCATGGCTGGCAGGGTAGACTGAGGCCTGGTGCCCACGTCCCTGGATGGCCTCAAGGGCGGTGGAGCTACCCTCCATTTGGTGGCTCAAGAAAACCTGGTACTTGGAATTTGAGCCATCCCAGGAGTTGAGTAATCCACCAAGGATGTGGCTGTATGAGTAGCCATTGATGAAATCTGGGTTTGTCTGATAGTAGACAAAACCCTTGGCCAAAACAGCCAGAAATGCACCAATGAACGTCCCCTTCTTGACCTTCTTCCTTTTATTCTTGGCAGCAGCTTTTCCTTACTCTCCAAAATCATCAAAAGCTATTGATAGCTTGTAATAGGAGATGAACATGACATCATTAGTTAGACTAGTCAGGCATTGGACCAGGGTTGATTTGATGGCGGTGTCATATGGGGAATCCTCAGCGCCATCCCATTGGTCGCTGACAGAATTGGTAAGAACCTGTATGGAAGCCACCTTCCTATACATCCAGAGCTGCACCATGCGCTCAGAGATCCATATGTTATGGTGCGCAAGCTGCTTCCAGACCTGGGTCAAGGGAAGCTTGGGATCCTGCTGGAGGAGATCAAGCATGATTGGGTATGCCTCAGATATTTGTGACTCAAGAGCCTTCTTGGGCTTCTTGGCCGTCCTGATCAGATTCCCCCTGTTCATGAGGTTGTTGAATTCCCGCATGACAGTAGCTCAGGTAAATTGCAACTGGGCAACAATCTGTTCCCAGGACAGACCCTATAGATTCAGTGCCACAATTTCCTGAAGAATTTGGGCGGTGATGATTTGTTGCTTGGGGCGCTGGGCTGGGGGAGCTGAAGCCTGATTGGCTGTAGGGGGGCAGGTTGGCTGGTGGCAGGAAGTTGTTCCAAATCAAGGTTGCCATCCTGATTGGTTAGTTGGTGGGCAGGTTGTGTGGGGGTGGGTACGGGAGCAGGGGCAGAGCTAGACGCTAAGTGACTCTCAAACAAGTCAAAGCCATAGGGGTCGGTGGTCAGGTACAGGTCAGCTTCCTCGTTACCCGCCTCAAAGGCTTGGGTGTAAACAGGTGCCTCCACGCTCTGAGCCTTGCCTCCATTGAAGCTGGCTTGGCTGCTGTTGGCTTGGCTACTGGCGCCATCAAAGATATTGCTAGTAAAAACCTTTGTAAAAAAACCTAGGATAAAATCACTAAAAGTAGAAATTATAAAATTTAATGATTTATTTTTATTGTAATCTCAAGTCCATATTTGGAAGGTTCTCAAAACCATTTCATACAAATCTGGGGCCATAAAAAATGAATAAAATGCCTCTGTTCCTAATTTGGATAGCTGTTGATTGGCTGTTAAACTGTTATATTTCTATTTTAGGCTGCTCACACTACACATCTTGTGTGAGTTCATTTCGTTTTGTGCTTGTGGAATCTTGCTTCTAGATTGTTCTAATTTTGTTTCATTTTAGTCCTTCTGTTGGTGCCTTGTATGAATCCTGATTGGATTATAATATACTTCAGAATAGCATCCATTCATCTCACTTTTTTGCGTCAGTTCATTTTGTTTGTGGTTTGAACTACACCGCTTGATGTTTGATATAATTTTGTATGATGGGCTAGTGAAATTTTGTTTTTGGTTTGACAGTCCATTTATTAACTGAAATTTTATAAATTAATTGAATCCTGAATCTCACGCGACTTGGATTTTGTTTAAATCTGAAATCATTTCGTTTAAATCTGAGGTATTTTTGGTTGTCGCCATAGCTTTTAAAACTACTTTACTGATATGAGACCGTAGTGGCTTGCAGCTAGTCTGTGTGAGGCATAGAAGGGCTTCGGCTCTAGGTTGAAATGCATATTCTCAGCCACAGCTACAATAGTTGACTGTACTTTACTGATGCCTGCTATTTTGGGTAAGTTTGTCAAGAAGTGGTAAATGCAGTGGTCCTTACTTGAGAATAAAGCTAATAGAGGTGATTTCGCTTGTAGTTGTATTTGGTAAATGACTGGAGAATCATCAGCACTTGTTTGTATGGCCAGGCTTTTAAGAATATGGCTGATAGTGAATTTTTATAGCCATATCTGATTGCAACCATTGACAAGGTACTGGTTTTGATCCAGAACTCAGCATCAATCCTGGGCTTGGCAGATGCACTGATCAACACCTTAAAAACTGACTAGTTTTGATTCTCCTTTTTTAATCTCTTAGTTTTGATATGACTTCACTGTGGGTTAATGCCTTTTAGCCTATTTATGGCGCAATTGATTTTTGATAGGAGCTGTTAAACCCCTCCTTATGGAAATGATGGAAAAACTGGAGAACAAAGCTAAACTTGGTTGGATGAGAGAGATATTGTTAAAAAGAAGCTCAGTATAGGTTTTATCTGGAGGATATATATACTGGGGCTACATAAGTACATTTTTCAAGTTCCTGCGTCAATTCAGTTGAAATCTGATTGAGGTGAGTTGGTTATGAGATAAGCTCATATTACTTATGTGGATACACTGCCTTCGAATGATCTCAGAGCCTGGTTGGGAATTAAAAAAATTCAGCACTCGCCTCTGTGATTGATGATTGAAAATTCAACGCGCGGGTTTTGAAAAAAGAAACAGATTCTAAAAGCAGCAGTTGTGAGGGCTACATACATTATGGACCCAAAAAAGCAGATAATTTATTGTCTATGTAAAATAATTCTAGCATTTAGAGAGAATAATATGTGCCGTAACTAAGCATTTTCTATGGGAGCTTCATCCTTTTGGGAGGCTTTTGAAGCTAAGTTCTCCCGCCCAAGTTGTCCAACAAGTTGAATGTTATACTTTTTAAGTTCGTGGAAATCACGAACCAAACTTATTCCACAGATATTCTATAAAGTCAATAAAAATAATAACAATTCGTACCTTAAATATTTCAATCACAATAGTCACATCAGGCTTAGTCAGATCGACTGTATGGGGCTCCTTGACAAGAGAAGCAACTCTAGAAATGACTTCTTCTTTCTTGATTTGGGAGCAAAGTCTAGAGTTGAAAGCAATAGCAAACTGGGGTTTGGTTAAAGCAGATAAGTTAGATTACTTTAAGAGGTGCAATCTCATTGGTGATTGGATCTTTAACGCAGAAAACAGGATCGATAAGCTTAGTAGCAAGCAGCTCAATATCACTCAAGTTACTATAACAGGTATTGGATATAGGCAACAAGCGAGAAATAAAGCTAGACTTGTGAATATTAAGTTGCAACTATAACCTACCGTGTGCCAGTAACACCAGTTTCTTTGACACGCATGAGAAGCCTGTGCACAAAAGAGACAGGCTCAATAGGATCCTTGGTCATCAAAAAAGAGACACAAGGAACTTGAGTTTTGATGGAAGAAAAATTTGTGGGTTTTCTTGTCATCATTGTTTTTTAGGCTTTCGATTTCATTGGCAATGGATGTCTCAATGTCATCGGCTGAATCGATTTCAGGTTCACAGTCAAGTTCAGGATGTAGCTCTTTGGCAACCTAGAAGGATCAGGTTTGAACACTAAATAGTAAACTTACCTCATTAAACATTTCATTACACTCTCTAATGGATTGTTTCTCTTTGTTGCGATCACAAAATACAAGGATTCCTGGCATACCGGGCTTTACACCAAAAGCAGTTTTGATGCCATATCGATCCTATATAATGAAATAGTAAGCATTGCTAGTAAGATATATATTATATGGCTTTGTACAGCTATACTTTAAACAAACCTTGGCTTTACAGAAATACCGAGTTTTCTGCTTTTTTCCGTTATCAGTCTTACTGCTTGAAGCTCCAGAATCACGTTTCATGGCTAACTGATATTTATTAAAATAAAATAATTTAAGTTCTTTTTAAGTATTCTAACAAATACACCAATTAATTGTAATATGCTAGAAGCTAAATGGCTTTTGGCGTTGGTGAATTTTTTAACCCTTCATGGTTGTCACTTGGGCTGCTTCGACCAGTTTCTGGCTTTAGGTCACTCGCATCAAAGATTTATTTTAACCTGTTAAAATATATTGTAGTTTCGCTTTAGCTGTAGCGGCCAGGAGCCGAAAGCCAGCCGGGGCTGACCCAAAGCATCCCTAGTTGTCACTTTTTTGTTTAAACCATCTTTATTAAGCATCCCTAGTTGTTACCAAGTCTGAATCCAATTCAGATTAGTGCTGCACCAATAAAAGCATCAGCGCTCCCTTTCTGTTTAGGATGTGGGCCCCAGGGTCTGAATCCCAAGCAGCAATAGTAAAAAATGTGTTTTAAAATACTTGAATTCAATCTGCTGGTGATTCTGCCCTTGGCAATACTATGAATCAAAATGCCTTAGGCTCCTCTGTTGCACAAGGCGATCAATCATTTACCCTGATGATGATATAACTCCTGATGGGTTTAGAATATATTTTAGAGTTTCAACTGACTCTTCCACTTCCTGCAACAATGCATTGTCTGATATTAATGGAAAAATCCATATCAGAAATTTCTCAGACTACAATCCCAATTCTGTCACCAAGAATATTGAAGGGAAACCCATGAAAATCCAGAAACCCACCAGGGTTATAAATATCCCTACCTTCTAAAATTTAATGCAGTGATTTTCACAGCTGCGAGAATAAACAAAATCAAGTCAGCCTAAAGAAAAATTCACTTGACTCAGAACAAAATCAACCGATATCAAAGAAAAGTTAAAAAATAATGAATATGTAAATTGTTGGGGTCCCCCTGGCTGTAAACAGAGACATTTCCCCCAGGCGCACAAAAAAGTCCCCAAAACTCAGGTAAACCCATTTATCAAAGTTGAGGATTTAGCCCACACAGTCAATGAATGCTTTGTTCTGGCAATTCCACATCATGCTCAAGCCGCCACTTTTTCATCAACTATCCCAACTTTGAAAGAAACAGTAATTAGTTTGGACTGCTTGATGGCTTGATGCTGCCCCCAGTTAAAGGTGATAAAATCCAGCCAAGTGTACCCTGCCACATCAGGGACCCAAGTTTATCCTAACAAAAATAATTTGTCAGCGCAGCTAACCCATGTCAATGTCCCTGCCCAATCAAATCCTTCAAACATCCAGTGCCCTCAAATAGGCCTATATTCCTAAAGAATTCCTTTTTTAAGGGAAGCAAGGGCCTACAAGATCCTTGTTTATCTATTTTCTCAAATTAAAAACATTGGCTTTCTAAAGTGCAAGCTTTTGGTTCTTCTTTTAAAAATATTAATTTTAGTTGAAAAGTTCTCCTCCTTCCTCTCTGTTATCATAACTAACAATGCTGTCTGGTTTGTCCTCCACCTAGAAGAAATTGATCGTGAACCCCAACTGGGGTTTCCCACATTTAACCTTTTTGGTTTCAAAACTAGATTTGGATTAGGTTTTTATGTAAGGCTTTCTTTAAGTACATCAATTTTTATTCTGAAAAGCAAAATCAAGTTTGCCAGTGCATTCTTGCTTCTGTTCCTTTGGTTTGTCAACAAATAATATAAACAAAATGTCAAGTCTATACTTCTGGAAAGTATAATAAACAAAATAATGGGGGAAATTTAAAAGAGAATGATACTTTATTTGATATGAAGATAGAGGATTATATAGTATCATGGGAAGTCACATGCTGTCCATGTGTGTCATGATAGTCATGGGGCTTGTCCAAGTAGTGTTCCACTTAGGGCTTAAAAAGTTTGATCCCTATATAAGATGGATAACTGATAAGAGTGCCACTGACTTAATGATTAATTGGGAAATCACTCTGGGAATTACTTCCTCAAGAGGGAGTAATTGTAGATGTTTCAAGCCAAACTAGGTTGTCTTGGATTAAAAAATCTGAAATTCACATTCCTGGTGATCCTTGTTTCCCACTCTTCCCTTCTATGTCCTCTGCCTAGAATTCATAAGGAGAACACAACCATGATGGCCCCCTTTATAAGATCCATATTATTAACCCTGGCCATAGCCTTACTGTAAATTCAGAACTTAATAGTAGAAATGAGGGATTTTCAAATCCTTGGTCCAAATTTCAAATCATATTTGTGGACAACTCAGCTGAGTGAAAACTAAAATATTTAATAAAATCAATCATTTAAGTTGACTTCTTTAAACCTTTAAATTTTAAATTTATACTACAGATAATTCAACTAACTAAAGACAAAACACATCAAAAAATGCAGGATACATGAGTCAGAAATGCAGGATTCTAATGTACAATTTGGTATTTCTGTAAGTCTAACAGATTTTAGGCAACATGAAATAATTAACAAACATGAAATTGCGGGACTTTCAAATCCAAGGGCCAGATTCAAAATCATGAATGAGGTAATTTGAAAGTAAATCAAGTAATGGGCATCTAAACAGGATGTCAAGCAATCTAATGTGAATCTATGCTAATTCTTTTGGGAATAACAGGCCTTCTCAAAAGTCCTCAATATTATTTTGGGTTGGCTAAAATTTAGAGCCTAGAATTCACCAAGTTAACAGACTTAACAATAAAATTGACTAAAATATACACTCCTATTATTAAGTTTGGTTTTTTAATAAAAATTTATTATGTCTTCCTCTAACAACAACCAAATCAACAAGCTGTTCCCCAGCCTTTTTCAAAATTATGCAGGGCTATGATGGGTCTTTTAATAGTGAAGCTTCTGTCTATGATAATTCCCAATCCACATGTCAGGGATCCAACCTTGGGCGGCCAGCCCATTGTTTTCAGGGAGCACACAGGCTGCAGGTTTAGAGGTCAGGGCCTATCAAAAGATTGGGGCTAACTCTATAAAGTAGGATATGGAATTTGCCACCCAGGACCACAGGCCAGCAGCCAGGATTATTGTGTCAATCACCCCAGTGAAGGTAATTTACACAATCCTGTGCAACTTGCTTGTGTGGTTAGTTGGGAGGTTGGGTGAAGATGTGGGCATTTTGCTTGGGGGTCACAGGCGGTTCCATATTGGGTTTGTAGGCAGGCAAGAAGTTGAACTTGCCTCTAAACAATTTGAGCTTGGTTAGGATCCAAAGACCTTGTTGGTTGTATCTAACTGCAGATTTTATGTGGGGAAGGGATATAGTTCAAGGACCTTTTCCGGGATATAGTCTTTATACTCAGGCTTTAATAGTTACTCTGTGAAATGAACAGGGCTAAAGAGAACACCTGGTTATTGTAACTGGACTGTTTTTGCAGATTTACAAGGGGGGATATTTAGAAACTAGATAATAATCTTTATTGGGAGATAGTGATTATATAGTTCATGTGAATCAATGGATAACAGGAACATGATAGTGTTGATCACACGGTGGGATGGTGAAGGGGATGGCCTGATCCTGGTAATGAGTCAAGTGCCAAAACAAGGTATCCACCGTAAGGGATCATCATTTGTTCATGTTGTTGGATTTAGAAATTTGAGTCAACTTCCTATTTGGCTTTGAGTGACTGGATAATTGGATCACAGGTTGCAAACACATTTACTCAGAACCGTGCTGGTGGGTCAAGCCTGCTGTTTTGACATGGTAGACAGGAATCTGCAGGCAGAAGGACAGGAGGGCCAGATGGTCTTGTACTGAATTGATAGATGGCAAAAATAAAATAAGGCAATAGCTGTGGAAGCCAATATAACATAAACTTTATTCAAAAATGGCAATAAAGTCTGAGCGCAGGGTCTATGGGTCTATATAGTACCCTGCCACTAAACTTTACATTTTCCAACTGGGGTTCACCATAGGGTTGGGAAATATGAGGTCAGGTGGTCAGGACACCTGGGTTTGGAAGCAACAAAATGGCTCTGCTGCAGTAGGACATGCCATTTCAATTACGACATCTCAAAAAACGCTATTTCAAAATATGCCATCTCAATTTTTGCTATCTCAATTTTATAGTAGAAATGCCATTTCAATTTACAGCATTGCGACTAAGAAAAACCAGTTTTAAAATTTTAAATTTTTTGAACACCAAAAATAACTCAAAAAATATCAAAAAATTAAAAATTAAAAAACATTTCTAGGCTTAAAAATGCCTCATGATTCCAAATCTATAAGAAAAAATAGGGTTGATTAGTAGCAACAAGGTTGCCTAAAGCCCAAAAGTTAAAATATACTCAAAAACAACCATTTTTATCTATTATAACTATAAACTATACTTTAAAATAAGCATAGAATTGTACCAAATACAAAAAAAGTCAAGTAATGATAAAATTAAAGGAAATAAGAGATAAGATAAAAGAGTGTTTATTGGAAAATGGCTCAGACATTGGTAGAAAGAGTAACTGAGATATCTTGGAGGTGCTCAAGCTTTTTATCCTTAGGATAGTATGCAAGAACAACCTTGCTGATCTCTGTATACTTTTTAACTGCCTTAGTCTGCTTGGGGTTTGCCCTTGGAATTCATGCCAGCCTTGAAGAGGCAGGCAGAGATGGCCTTCTGGGTTTTTAGATGCATAATTATCTTGTTGAATTTGGGCTTCTGAACCCTGACCCTTGTAGAAAACTGGCTATGCCATTCTTCAAGGGAAGAGGTGGTCTTGATGAGTCTGTCTTTTACCTGCTTATAGCAGGTCCACTGGATTGAGTCACCGCCTTTTCTTATGTGGTGTTCTCCCTGAAAAATACCAACCCATTGAGTTTCAAAATACTCAATAAAGGGCGCAAAGGCTTCCTGGTTGGCAAGGATATAAGGATGGCGGAGAAGGGCGTCGTAAAAGGCATTGGTCTCCTTCTTTCTCACAAGGGCAAGGGAAGCAAAGCAGTTAAACATGTCCTTGGCTTCTTTAGTGTTTTTAAAGTTGACCAGCTCATGAAGATCAGAGCACTTTTGGAGGAGGCAGCAGAGTGCCTGCCAGAAGTGAAAGTAGCATCTCTGAGGGGAGCTCTTAAAGACTCTAATTAAAGCATTTGCCTGAGCCTGTTTGAAATCCACTACCAGATATTTGTGGTAGGGAAGGCTTTCTGGCTGCTTCCTGGTTGGGATGGCTTCCTTTTCCTGTGACTGGGCCTTTTTCTTGTGCCCTTTAGTTTCCTTTGGCTCCTCTTCAATAATTGGGAGGATTTCATCCAACTTGGCCTTCAAAATTGTAAGAGCACAGACATAAGTTTCCTGCTTCTTGTTGGGAAGAAAGTAGAAAACCAGGGGAAGAACCAGATTTCCAACCTGCCCATGGATGTTCCAAAGCTTTCTAAATAGCTTTGGGCAGGTGGAGAAAGTTCTATCTGCAAGCCAAGTCTTACATTTCAACAGGTTGTGCAGATCCTGTGAGGTTTGTCAGGATTGACAATTCTTCCTCTCTGGAAACCCGGGCCTGGGAGCAGGAATCAAACCCCGACCCTGGACCCCCGGGCTGCCGAGCCTGTGGACCGCCTGCCCACCTGCCCGCACCTTTCTGGGATTGAGCCCCCACAAGCTGATACCGAGAATGTTGGCCCATGCAGTGAGACAAGCCAAACCAAGGAAATTATTGCACCAAATGGAAGACTAATCACAGCGCCTAATGGAGGTACTGAAGCAGCAACTATTTGCTTCATGAACTTGAAGTCTATACCAGCAACCAATCAAGAGCCAACCCAGGAAATAGGCACAGGCACAGGCCCGGTCCCATGACCACAACACTAAAGCAAGATAATCAGGTAGCCAAATCAAGATTCTTGACCAATGAAAGAACTCCCGGCTGAGTGCCATTTTGCTGCCTTTGGGCCTAAGCACTCAGTTCCCCCGGCCCTGCCCTTCCCAATGCCCTGATGAACCCCCCATGGAAAATGTTAAGTTTGGAGTGTGGGGTCCTTTGATCTATATAGTACCCCACCTCCAAACTTATCACCATTTTTGAATAAAGGTTATGTTATTTTGGCTCACACAGCTATTGCCTTATTTTTTATTTGCTGTCTACCAATTCAGTTCAAGATCTCCTGGCCCGCCTGCCCCACCACCTGCTGTTTTCTGTCCTCCTGGTGTACCCTTTGGACCCGTCCATTTTACTGACTACCCTCTGAAATCTGAATACAAGGGATACACCCTGGAAAAGATACTCAAACTTGATCCTTTGGCCTGCATATAATCTGCAATTAGATACAACTGACAAGGCCCGTGAATATTTTCAACACCCAAGTTGTTCAGAGGGAAATTCAACTATCTCCCTGCTTACAACCTACCCATGGAACTGCCTGTGACCCCAAAACCTATGCCTGCTTCTGCACCTGACCTCCCAGCTGGCCATTCTTGCAAGCTGTTTTGGATTTGAGTACATCACCCTCACAGGGGTGATTGACACTATAATCCCAGCCTCTGGCCTGTGGTCCTGGGTGGGAAAGTCCTCCTCCTACCTTTTAAAGTTAGCTCCCCTCTTGTGGTGGGCATTGCCCGCAAAAACCCCGGCCCAAGTTACCCCTGAAAACGACGGGCTGGCTGCTCAAGACTGGATCCCTGACAAGGTGGCAAAGAAAATAATTTACTCGAGGGCATGTTGGCTGTTGTTGTGGAGAAGGAATCTCTCCTCATGACAAGATAATTTTTGCTCCTCTGTAAGAATCAATTGCTCAATTGATGAAGCACTGAAGCCTTCAGTGCTCAGATCATATATCTGACTAGTGAGATATCTCTTTAATTTGGAGTTGCCATCAACAGTGGCAAGTTGGGTGTCATTTAAATTAAGGAGGGAATTATTGATGACCTTGGTGGCGGTTTGATCTTTGGTGGTTGGGATGACCAGGCAAAGAAACCAGCGGATCAGTTGGTACAAGGGATTGAAAGGCTTGGCGCAGTCATGCCCAGTAGTCAGGGCCTTGAATCTAGTGAACCTGTATATAGTGAGCCTAGAAGGGCACCCAACATTATCACATTTATAGTGATGTTGTCAGATTGGTTTCTTTTCATTATCACAGCTGAAGCTGTAGCCCTTGTAAACAAAGCCGACACCCCCTTTCTTAGTCATTATGGGGTAGCTGGCTGGGTATGTGGTGGGCATAGCAAAGGTGCCATTTCAATTGCAGATATTGTGGAAAGTATTTAGATCCAAGAGCTCAATTTGCTCATCTTCAGGAGAACCAGGCTCAGGCTTGTGTTTCTCTTCAGGATCTGAGGTTGGATCAGAGTGGCAGTTGAAGTTGAAGACTTCTCTTGGGGGTCTGAAGGGGAGTAAAAAAAGGAGAGTGGGGAGGGATTGGGCTTGTTTCCTCAGGTTCAGGGGAAGGTGTGGGTGTCTTGGGAGAGCTTTACCCTTAGCAGGCTGCTTTTTAGGGGTAGTTTTGGCCTTTTTGGCCTTGGGAAGAGTGATCTTGGACTTTGAGGCCTTGGTGGCCTTGGATGCAGCTTTGGTGGTAGGCTTGGGAGGCATCTAAAGGTGAATTAGTATCAAAATATGGGAAATTTGTGGGTTGTTTTTAAAGAGAAAAATGAGAATATTTTTAATATTAAAGTAGTAATATTTTTATATAGAATTGTAGAGGAGATCTAGCAAATATATACTATCAAAATTTCAATGTTTTGATCTTGTAAAAATATTTATTTTATTAGTAATAAAAGTGAGCAAAAAATTTGAGTTTTGACTGAAAACTTGCAGTCAAAATGGCGTTTTTGAAGTGACGTAATTGAGGTGCCTTAGCTCAAAAACATAGTGTTTTTGACCATGTTTTATATTAAATTAACAAATTAACAGTGGAGCTACCTCAATGAGCCAAAGAGTAAAACTTGAATTTCTCAAAAACTAGCTTATACAACTGGGGTTAAAAAGTACCCAGTTGCTTAGAGGAGATAGAAAATATATATTTGCAAAGTTTCAGGCAATTTCTTACATTTTTTATTAATATGAGTTTTAACGTCAATTTGTACTTTTGAAAAGTGAAAAGCAAGAATTGTGGTGGGGGAATCAATATAGCGTAGTCTGGCGTCATATGTAATTTCCCCTTATTTTCCCATATCCATTGTGCACATTAAATCAATTGGGTGATATGAAACTTGGTGGAATTTGAAGTGATGTGAATTGAAATAGCATAATCACCCCCTTCCATATTAAAATTACTATTAAACTATTTTATTAAGAGAACCCTTATCAATGTATCAATGTATAAGTAAGCTATAAATTACATATAAAAAACTGGTTTTTTACCCAGCAATGATAATCACTAGAGGGACTATCATAGTGGTGTCTTTTTAGGTTGTTCTTAGTATAAGTGTCTTAGATTAATACTATAGGAACATCTTTTGGCACTATACAACAGGCTTTATTTTAGTTCAGGTATACACTTATTTTAGTTAAAGATAAATAGTGTGATTTGAAATGGCGTAAAGTCAAGATGGCGTAAACACGCCCCACACTAAGTGATTTCATATGTAAATAAAGTTAGTGAAATAAGATTTAATTAATATGACTCAAAGTGACAGAATTGAGATGGTGTAAATTTGAGATGCCACATTATAAAGCTATATGTAAATTTTAACTATTTTATAGTTTATTTTATTTTTTGTGATTCAAAATCACTAAAACAAAAAACTGCCATCTTGAATTTAATTCAAGATGGAGTAAATCAAAGTGCTGTTTTCAAAATAGTGTGTCCTACCTCTGTGTCACGGTAGGTTCCATCATGCCGGGAATTATCCGCCCAAGCAAGAAGGCTTGAAAAGCCAGAAAGCCTTTATCAAAATTGACTGAGTTAACAGATTTAAATCAAATGGTTGACTGGAAATGGGTTACAGCTGCTCCAGTCTGTCAGCTGAAACCAGTTCCTCCTTGCAAATTGATGTTGATAAATTGGCGTAATTTGAGGGTCACCCAATACAAGCTTGTTAATCAGCATGGTTGTCAGAAATTGGTCACACAAGGGTTCTTTGCAACCTGGACCAGATACTTACTTGACAATGTGGAAGGAATAGGAGGCCAAGATTCAGGTGGTATTGCTTAGTCAATTTTTCTGATATATATTGAATAATTTTCACTGTTTCAACTCTAAGAGTTGAGTCCTCCCAAAATTTTACTCAATAAAAATCATTTATCCCTAGTTCTAATTTACTTTTCAAAATGCATCCTGTGGTTGGGTTGTTACAATATATTCTGTACAATCTGATTCTCAACCAAATCATTTCTGGAAGATGGGGCCCAGCAGTTGGAACTTTGTTGTTGGTGCCGCCCAATGCTAATTTTGCGCCAGCTGATCTTGAAGCCCCCCCTCCATTCTGGAAACTGAAAATTGTGTTGCCTCCCAATGTCCAGAATTTTATTCTGAAGATACGTTGATGCTGTCTCAGGCCATTTATCTTGGGCTACTTTGGTTAGGATTAATTGTTCTGCTTAATCCTGGTATTACAATTGGAAATTTTACAAAAAGATATCTGAAGCCACGTTGGTGGTTAATCATTAATTCTATGTGGATTTGGGTGGTAATTCCCCATCACTTAGAAATGGCTTCATACTATCCTGCAATTTCTGTCACATTACTCAACTCTTCTACGTCTGAGTTTTTGGAAGCAGTTTGTCATGAATTTGTGTTTCTTTTCTCCTGCTCTGTTGAGATATCTGTGTTTACCATGTTTATTTGTATCAGTTCTTTTCTGAGCTTTCAGTTTGGACTTTTCTTTAATTTGTGGTTTCCATCTCTGGTTGCAGTTGTTGAGACTGGATCTTCTGTTTCCTATTTCTGTTGTGTCATGTCATTTTGGCGTCCAGATTATTTTCCTGCTCCACCCACTGATGAGATTTTGCGTGAAGTTTTGTCAGCCTTATCATTCTATTCTGGTTCAAGCCTTAGTCACAAATCCCAAGTTTACCATGTGATGACAAAGGTTTCTGAGGATGCTTGTGAATGGTTGTTGTCCGCGGTGGAGCGCAATCCACGTGTTTTAACTGAAAGTGCATCTCTATACCCTTTGTTAAAAAATTGTGTGTATCTATTGAGGAGCTCAAAGTATATTGTAAGCTGTACGCCTTCCATCAGGGTACTACTCTGCTTTTGATATTCCTTCCTCAGTTTCTTGCCTACTGCCGTACAATTGATGTTCCTGAGGTGAATAAACTCTCAGTGTTGTGGTTAGCAGTTGACCAGACTGCCCAGGATTTGGCAGTTTGGGATTCCCTGTTAACCACAACTGAGGCCCTGGTAAGCCAAATTCTTTCTCTGGTCTCAAATCTGTCAACTTCCAAGCAAGGTACGTTGGTAATTGAGGACAAACCTGCTGCGCGCTCCTGGTTTTCTGGTCCTTGCTCTGTGGTAGTTCCTTCCAACCAAAGTCAGGATTGTTCTCCCCCTAGCTCTTCTCAGTTGCAATTGGCAGTGGTGAAAAAACCTGTCAATGTAAATGAAGCACCAGTGGTGTCTGGTCCTGATAGTTCTTTGGCAATGCTTCAGCATGTCATACCTGCAAAGCCTTCTGCGGTTATGTCCAAAGAGTTGCCCCTTGTTCCCATTGATTGTGATCATCCCGTTCTTCCAGCTGCTGTCCAAGAAATGATTGAGTGTTACTTCCAGGAGCATCCTGCCTCCTTAGCTGCTGTCTGTACCGCCAAAGAGAAGCAGGACCCTGCCAAGATTGCCACCTTTGCTGCAAATAAATCTGCTTCTGGTTACTTCTTGTTTTATGGTAGCATTGATAATGGTCAAACTATCTATCAGCCAGCCATTTTGTTGGATACAGGTGCTTCCAAGAACTTCATGAGTGTGGAGACTGCAGACTTGCTACAACTCAAGTACCACCCTGGTATGCTTGTTAGGGGTGGAAACTGTCAAATGTTTCCCTCTTTCCAGCTGAAGAAGCCAGTAACATTTGTAGTTGCAGGTCAGTCTTTTACTGCAAGGTTCTCTGTTTGCTCTTCCCTGATGTATCCTATCATTTTGGGGGTGGGTTGGTGGAGAGATCATAATGTATCAACCTTACTGAAAGAAAATGTGCTACAGGTGGAACACTCTTTGGGTATATCTATTTGTATTCTGCTGTTAGGTATGTCCTAAATGGAGCAATCTTCTCAGACCATTCAATTGGTTCCTGTCCCTGTCCCTGCAAGTTCAGATTTACTGGCATGTTTGCAACCCTGGTCTGCGGCGTTTGACGCCACCAGAGGCAAGGTCCTTCCCAAGCACACTCAGTTTGACTTTGACTTTAAAGTTACTGTTGATCTGATTTGAATTGTGTCTCCTATTTACCCTTTAACCTTGAAGGAAGACGCATGTTTGGAAGAATGGACTTGTGACATGTTGGCAAAGGGCTATATTTTTAAAAAGGCTTTGTCAATCTGCTCCCCGTTGTTGTTTGTTCAAAAGGCTGATGGGTCTCTTTGTCCTTGTGTTGACTACAGGAATTTGAATAACATCACAATCCCTGATCCCTACCCTTTACCTCTCAAAGCACAGATCTCTAGGTGTGTTGAGAAGGCTAAGGTATTCTCAAAACTTGATCTGTTGAATGCTTTCAATCAAATCAGGATTTCAGAAGGAATGGAATGGTTAACAGCATTCAGAACCAAGAAGGGCATTTTTCAGTTCTGTGTAATGCCTTTTGGATTGAAGAATGCTCTGGCTTGCTTTCAGCGTCTAATTGATTCTGTCTTGGGGGATCTCCTAGGTGTATGTGCCATTGCATATATGGATGATATCTTGGTGTTCTCTCCAGATGAGGAGTTACATAAGGCCCACCTGTTGGCAGTTGTAGAGCGCATTCTCCAGGCAGACTTGATCATTAAAAGGAGTAAGTGTGAATTCTTTAAACGTAAGGTTACCTTTCTGGGTAATATTATCTTTGAGGATGGCCACACCATTGCCCCTGACAAGGAAGCTGCGGTTTGAGAGTATGCTACGCCTGTGACAGTATCCCAACTCTGTAGTTTCTTGGGTACCTGTACGTTCTTGAAGAAATTCACCCCTCACTTGTCTGAAGTGGCCGCCCCTTTATATTTGGCTAGTGGAAAGACAACTTTGGTTTGGACGCCTGAGTGCGCAAGTGCGTTCTCAGCAGTCAAGGCTCTTTTGTTGTTGTCACCTGTGTTGAGACATGTGGATCCTGAGCTTCCTTTTGTGGTTTCCACAGATGCATCTAAATACGCTGTGGCTGGTGTGTTGTTGCAGACTGCTGGCAATGGGATTGAGAGACCTGTAGGGTATTTCTCCTGGAAGATGGAGGCTTGTGAACGCAATTACATGATTTACGACAAGGAATTGTTGGCTGTTGTGGAATTGTTAAAGCACTGGCATCACCATCTCATGTTGGCATGTCATCCATTTGTAGTAAGAACTGACCACAAAGCTCTTCTGTATTATCAACAACCCAGGGTTTTGTCAGGTTGTCAATCCAGATGGCATGGTGACCTGACAAGATACAAGTTCTGCTACAAGTTTATTAAGGGATCTGACAATCACTTGGCCAATGCACTGAGCAGAAACCCTTCCCATCTCCCAGATGCTAGTATGGACGCCAAGTTTAACACATATACTATGATTCCAGATGAGGCTGTGGTGCCCTTTGTATTGCCTCCACCTGCTACGCTGGCCACCATGTCCTTAACTGAGGGCGCAGACCTGGACTTATATTCCAAAGTTAAGTTTCTGCAACCTTTGTCCAAAGGCTATGATAGGCTATTGGAGCTAGCATGTGCAAACCCAGTGGGCCAGCCTCAGGGTTATCATAAGATAGGTCCAGTCCTATATCATCAAGGTTGCTTGTGGGTTCCAGAAGGAACTATTTGGGAAGAAATCATGGAGGCTCATCACACCTGTCCAACGGCAGGCCACCCAGGGAAAAACAAAACGGTGGAACTAATCCGCTGCCAGTTTTCCTGGAAAGGTTTGACAGTGCAGGTAGCAGCTTTTGTTTGTGATTGTCTGGTATGTGTTTGATCTAAGGCAAGCCAGAACAAAACTACTGGTTTACTGGTTCCACTGCAGCCTGCTGCAGGACCCTGGACGTCTGTGTCAGTGGATTTTATTGGTGAACTTCCCAATTCCAATGGGTTTAACGTAATCATGGTGGTGGTAGATTGTTTCACAAAAATGGCACACTTTGTACCTTGCTCAACCACAATTACTTTGGTTGAAACAACTAGGCTGTTTGTGAATAGAATCTTCTCCCTACATGGCATCCCAATGGAGATTATAAGTGACTATGGGCCTCAATTTATTGCTCAGTTCTGGGAGGCTTTTACTGGAATTCTTGGTATCAAATTATGCTGTTTCACAGCCTTTTTCCCCCAATCTGACGGACAAACAGAGAGGGTAAACTAAATTTTGGAGGTCTACCTACGTTGCTACACTAATGTGCAACAAGATGACTGGTGTGATAATCTACCCATGACAGAGTTCACATATAATAACGCCCTGCACACGTCAACTCAAGTATTGTCCTTTGTAAGCTCTTGCCCATATTGGTGCAAGGTTATAAACTAGTGTTTGTAAGGCATTAGGATTCAGATTTAAAAGGTATAAAAAGGTTGGAACTGTCTGCAAAATAATCTTACAAAACCCTGCTAAAAACTTATACTGAGTTACAAAAGGAGTGATTGAGTTTAAGAACCCTAAGCAAAGAAGATAAAATAAAGTGTTTAATAGTGAGCAATTTGTAACTAAGGGAATGTCAAAATTAGGATATTCTCCATCAGCAAATTGGTACATATAACTATTGAAAGACACCTTAAGGGAAAACAATGAATACAACAAGCCTAAGGCTTGTTGTTTTACAAGTTCCATTTGTTTTAAGGAAAGAAAAGGCTAAGCTTTAAAATGAATTTAATAAAAATGTATAAATTTCTAAAAATTAAGATCTCAAGTTTAAATTGAATAAAAGATTGAAGGGAAGAAATCACTTAGAATTTTGGCTTAAAGCCTACTCTTCACAAGCTCTTTATTTATAGAAAAAGTCTTTGACAGTTGCATAATGATAGTCATGGGGAAATCAGCCAAGAACAGGAGCAACTGGAGGAAGTTGGGCAAAAACCTGGAGGAAAAGAAGAGCTTCAAAGCCCAACAATGGTTGCAGATCAGCAACATTAACTGGGGAGCGGCAACAACGTAAGCGAGGGTTTTGAAAGGTAAGAATAGGTGAAAATATTCTAATTTAAAGTAGAAATATATAACAGGATAGAATGAAGACAGCAACAACAGCAATGACAATTCAAACGCAAATAGCAAAAGAAGACAAGGTAATTTCTTTAAAATACTTATATATTAACTCTCAATTTAAAACTTCAAATATTAAGAAATACTGAATTTTAAATTGATCAAAAACAAAAAAAAACATAATAAATTTAAAGAGCTTGCCCTTTGGGGCAGGGCATGACACCCTTCTATGCCAATGTGGGTTACAACTCTTCTTCCAATATGGGTCCTTGTTTGGTTAGCAATGTGGAAGCTGCAACTGATCAAGCCGCTGTATTGAAGCAGGTCCATCAGGAGCTCCAGGTTACTCTTGTTGCTGCTGTGACAACTTACAAGGAATATGCAGATTGCAAGCGCCAGGAAGGCCCCACTTACAGACCAGGTGATTTAGTCATGGTTGATGCTCACAATATGAAACTGAAGGTTCCCTGTTGCAAGTTAGGGCCTAAGCAAGTTGTTCTCTTCAAAGTTGAACGTCAAATTGGTCCCTCTGCTTATTGGCTGGATTTACCTCCTGCTTTCAAGATTTTCCACACCTTTAATGAATGTCTTATTACTCCCTTTAAAGGTACAGAGACTCCTTCTTCCCAACCCATTCTTGTGGAGGGAGAACCTGAGTATGAGTTGAATTGTATTCTGGATTCCCGCAAGAATTGACGCTGCTTGGAATATTTGGTGACGTTGAAGGGTTATCCTGATTCTGAGAACTCCTGGGTTCTCCAATACAATTGTTCCAATTCCCCAGATCTGATTCATGAGTTCTACAAGCGCAATCCCACTGCTATTAGCCACCCTGAACTTACCTTAGCTGCAATGAAACTCCCATCTGCCCACAAGAATTTCTCCTTATCCCATCTCCTGGATGGTGGTATTGTGCCCAGGGCTAAAGCAGAGGGTAATTTCACAGTAGGTTCCATCATGCCGGGAATTATCCGCCCAAGCAAGAAGGCTTGAAAAGCTGGAAAGCCTTTATCAAAATTGACCAAGTTAACATATTTAAATCAAATGGTCAACTGGAAATGGGTTACAGCTGCTCCAGTCTGTCAGCTGAAACCAGTTCCTCCTTGAAAATTGATGTTGATAAATTGGCGTAATTTGAGGGTCACCCAATACGAGCTTGTTAATCAGCATGGTTGTCAGAAATTGGTCACACAAGGGTTCTTTGTAACCTGGAACAGGTACTTACTTGACAATGTGGAAGGAATAGGAGGTCAAGACTCAGGTGGTATTGCTTAGTCAATTTTCTGATATATATTTAATAATTTTCACTGTTTCAACTCTAAGAGTTGAGTCCTCCCAAAATTTTACTCAATAAAAATCATTTATCCCTAGTTCTAATTTACTTTTTAAAATGCATCCTGTGGTTGGGTTGTTAAAATATATTCTGTACAATCTGATTCTCAACCAAATCATTTCTGGAAGATGGGGCCCAGAAGTTGGAACTTTGTTGTTGGTGCTGCCAAATGCTAATTTTGCGCCAGCTGATCTTGAAGCTCCCCCTCCATTCTGGAAACTGAAAATTGTGTTGCCTCCCAATGTCCAGAATTTTATTCTGAAGATATGTTGTTGCTGTCTCAGGCCATTTATCTTGGGCTACTTTGGTTAGGATTAATTATTCTTCTTAATCTTGGTATTACAATTGGAAATTTTACAAAAATATATATGAAGCCATGTTGGTGGTTAATCATTAATTCTATGTGGATTTGGGTGGTAATTCCCCATCACTTAGAAATGGCTTCATATCATCCCGCAATTTCTGTCACACTCTGCTGCTGAGTGTTTGCTTTTTGGTCAAAGCTTCAGAATAGGTTGCTCAATTCTTCTGTTCTTGAGGTGTGATCATGAGAGCAGGCTTATGGCCCATGTTTTCTTCCAGCAATGGCTCTTGATTGGCCACTAGAGTAGACTTCAAACTCATGAAGCTAATGGTTGAAGTTTATTTGCCTCTATTAGGCAATGCATTCAATCTTTTATTTTGAGCACTGTCTCCAAGGTTTGGCTGGTATTCCCATCTAGTGCATCATTATTGGTCTCAGCTTGAGAGGGTTTGGTCCCAGGAAAACACAGATGACTGGCCTGTATGTTCTTAGGGCTGGCAGCCCATGGGGATTCAGGGTCAGGGTTGTTGTGAATACCGCTATTCACCATGTATTGATTTTGTCTTTGTGTCTTCAGTACTTCTGCACCTCTCTCTAGCCACAACTAGTAGAGATTATTCTTCCAGGGCCGCAAGGTAAACACATAGCCTTCCCTGTCATCTAACCAAGACTTAGTATGAATCCAATCCTAAGGTTAGGATTTCCTGTTGTGTGTCTGTGCCGCGCCTCAGAACACAACAAGGGTTCAAATCCCGGCCTTGGCCCCAGGTTTCAAAGGGAAGAAAATTGTCAATCCTGACACCACAGGCCCCTCTACAACCATTACCCAAAAAAATGTTCTTTCTTCTTCTTTGCCTAGTATGGCCTGTTTGTGCATCATGCAAAGGCTACTACTAACCAGAGCCAACCGTCAGGAAACGCCCTGACACCTCTTGTATTACAGAAATGCTTTGGGAAAACTTTACTGTTCTCCAAAATCCTAATGCTATTTTGATGACTCTCCTAGCTGCTCTAGACGATGAGTTATGGCTTCTTAAAGTTTGGCCGCCAGCCAAACTCCCTAATAGTGCAAAACGACAAAAATATGCGACCAAGGCACACAAATTGATGCAAATCTTAATTCGAGCATAACTCAGCAACCACTGGACGGATTTGGACGTCCAAACACACATTTTGAAGCCAAACACCAGGAAAGTTGATCTGTGCTATTTTTAGACAAAATACGGATGCAAAGCCCGATATGCGGGATTTTTCAAAGAAATATGAGTCATGCTGTTCAGAAGATGCCCCAAAACCCCAGTCTGATGCCACCAGCAGAGTCCCTAAGACTGTCTAGAAGATTTAGAAAGATTCTAAAGAATCTAATGGAATGGTATATAAAGTTATTGCTCACAATGATCCCCTTGTGATCATTCTAAGTTTAGCCCAATAAAATAAAGTTGAATTTAGTTAATTTTGAAAAGTTTATATTAAATCTGTGTAAGCTGTTTCCTATGGAAACCTGTCAAGACCTACTGGGCCCTGACACACACACTGACACTGCTATTCCCATGTAGTTATTAATATATGCAGTTGCCTGGAGAAGTCAAAATTCAGTTTTAGCAAATCAGATGACAATATTTGGTTCCCAAGACAGATACATTCCACCTTCAGCCAATCAGCCTGAAAAATGCAAAATAAAGCTAATTACTCAAGAAATTTTTCTCAAAATGATCAAAAAACAAGGAATATTTATGTCCCTTGGGAAAATTGCGGCTGTGATGATTTTTGTAAAGTCCACTGTGGCTGCAACCCTGAGAGCCCACGCCAACTGTGGTCCCCTCCTAATAAGACATCAACTGGGGCCTATAGATCAACCAAAAATGATAAAGCCTGCCCTCTCATACTGGCTATAATGCAATATGATCCTCAAATGCCCCTTGTCAATGTACGCCTTCAGCTGGGACTCCACAGCATCTTCACTAATAAAATATCAGTCAATTCCTAGATACACAGAGTCATGGTTGCTATAAGAATCTTTACCAATCAAGTTCTCAATGATCCCAGCTTTATGGACATCAATACCTTAAATTCCATTGTGATCAACCTTGTCAAGGGAAGAGCAATGGGAACACACAATGACAACATCTTGTTTTATGAAAAAATTTCTGCAAGTATCCAAGACTTTGGGGGAAAGTGCATCAAATCTAATATATACAAGAGCAGCCCTATTTTGTATAGATTTGTTGAGGTTTTACTAGCATTTTTCCTGGTGGACGTCAATTATTACTCCTCTCCATCAAACACTACAGATGGGTATGCCTACCAGAAAGATTTCAAGGCCATGCTGGCAGAGTGGGCTGCACAACAAGCTGTACACACCATTGTACTGAATGTAGAGATACAGCAGTGTTGATGGGCTTCAAATGAAATTATGGCTTCAGTGTATACCTGCTGGACCTATCCCATCAATAATAATGACATGCATCATGCAGATATTTTTTTTTATAAAATACTAGTTCTGCACTTAGGTGCTTGAAGCCTGCCACATATCATAAATTGTGCACCAGAGTTGATCTAGGCTTTGAGCTTTTCCCATCTGGTTTTGTTCAAAACTTGTCTGGTCTTATCATCTTCTATTAAAGTTAGAGTTATAAGTCAAGCACTTACCCATTATTCCCCCCTGCAAGACAATTTGGTATATCCCTCTGCCTATAAGACAGAAAAAGATTTTGGGAAATTGAAGTAATCAGCCCTTGCTGCTTCCTCTCAGTCCACCATCCTAGCCTCCCCATCCCTCCCTTTGAGACACAGCCTTTGAACTGCCAACTCTGATTCCCAGCACACCTCCCCAGCACACCTCACTGTCTCTTATTCAGGCACAGATAATTATGATGTACTTTGTGCCCACATCCTCCCACACTTATCCCTTAATGAGTAACATGATATCTTTTCTCATTACTGATTTAATAAATTTGGTATTCTGTCTTACAATTAATAATTAGCTTTATATTTTTTAAATTCATATTGTTTCCCACATTTAAAATATTGTTCTACATTTACTCTGCTAGCATTTGATATAATTGTATGCATATATTCATTTTTGAAAAAACAAATACAGTAGTTTTCAAACCTGTTGATATAAATGTATATTATTCAGTTTAGAACGCATGAACTCAGTCTAAAAATGAAATAAAAAATTAAGGAATTTATATTAAATTACAATAGATTTCAATCCACTTTGATTTTGTTTTTAGACTGAGTTCATGCATTCTAAACTGACTAATATATGTTTATCTCAACAGGTTTGAAAACTACTGTACTATTAAATGTAAATATTACATTGAAATTATACAGCTAAACTTTATCTTTTGTTCTGTACATATTAAGCAATATATCCTAATGCATTTCAAATGATAAAAATCCTTGTGAAATTGGTATTCTTCATTAGGATTTTATAATCAGACCATGTCCATATTAGGATATATTAACAATTATTACAAACATGGATACAGGACATGCTAATTTAAAACCTTTATATTTACTTATTGATAATAATGATTTAGATTAAAAGTCAAATTTTGTGACTGAAAATAATACAATGGATTAACAATCACAATTTAGGGGCATTAATTGGTTGTTTTTTGCTTTAGCATTTGTTCATTTTATATAGCAAAAAAACCCAATTGATGGCCCGAAATTGTGAATGATTAACTTTTTTATTATCATCAGTCACAAAATTTGACTTTTAATATAAATAATTATTATCAATAAGTTAATATAAAGGTTTTAAATTAGCATGTCCTGTATCAATATTTGTAATAATTGTTAATGTATCCTAATATGGACACAGTCTAATTATAAAATCCTAATGAAGAATATTCCTACCAATAATCTGTCAGTGGAATTAATAGTAGAGTGCTCTTCTACTCTTTCTTCTGTTTTATTTATATTTCCTAGAAATGAGATGTTAATAAGTATTAAATGTTCTATGTTACCTTATAACTATGTCCCAGCTAATATGAATAATTCAACATTTCTGGGTACAGGGATTGAACATGTTGCTTTCCTAGGAGTTGACAGTCATCTAGCTAATGAAATTAGATTAATGTTTATTTTTAGCCAATCATATTCTTCTTATCATGCTTCTAGTCAATCAGGTGTTGAAACAGCAGACTTGACCCGCCAGCAAGGTTTTGACTAAGCAGGTTTGTGACCTGCAACCTAACTTCTCAGTGACCCATAGCCAAACTAGGAAGTTGACTCAAATTTCTAGATCCAACAACAGGAACAGATGATGATCCCTTACAGTGGATACTTCAATTCAGTGCTTGATTCATTATCAGGATTAAGCTACCCCCTTTACCATCCAACCAAGCGATCAACATGATCATGTTTCTGTTATCCATGATTCACAATGACTATATAATAACTATCTCCCAATAAAAAATATTATCTAGTTTTCAAATATTTTCCCCTTTGTAACTCTGCTAAAACAGCATAGTTACAACACAGGGGATTCAAAAACATATTCAAACTGTATAAAAATCATTCCAAATGACGTTGACTCAACTATTAAGTCCAGCTCCATACTTCCTGGTCCTTTGTCTTCTGTTCTCCTTGCAGATGCCCCAGGTCATAGCCCCAGCTTCTGTGAGGCCAACTGCTTAATTCTCCAAGCTGTTGAGAAGATGTTGGGGTATATTTAAGTATTGTTACCAGATAGTTATTTGTTTAAACATAATTTTAAAATGAATTTCTCCAGGTTAAGCTCCCTAAAGTTCCCCAACTTCCACAAGATTATTATTTTCATGCCCAACTGATTTTCCTTTCACCTTGCTATACAATCCTGGTGAGCTATATCTTTTAATCTGTTCAATCAATAAAGTCTTCACTTACTCATTTGATTTACTTCCTTTTAAACTAACTAATTTTCCATTGCAACCATAAAATTTCCCAAGACTTCTTTATGGGAGCCACTTGGGTATAAATGGATAGTGTGGATTCTTTTGATGCAGGTCTTTAGAACCAGTGTTTTTCTAGGAACTAGAGCTTATTTTAGTTCCTGCTCTTCCCCCCAGCACCTAGAGAAGTCCTGGTGTCACATCATCCTGGGGGTTTGGTACACTTCTACTCCCTTGTCCCATAATCCTCTTTTGAGGGAGAAGCCTCAAATTTACCAGGCTTCTGCCAAGCCCAGCACTCCCACAGTGTTCCATACATTTGCCTCATCCTTCCTTTTTAGTTATATGGGGTTTTATTTCTTCTTAGAATATTTAACCCTCTTTTTGGTCAATACCAATTATTTGCAAGCTTTTTCATCTTGGAATGATATCCCTTCCCATAGGTTCCTTGGTTACCAGTCTCAACCCATCTGCAATCACCCAGCATCTTGGAAGTTTACTTCCAAGTGGGTGGATGGGTGTCTGACAGTCCATATTATAAAATACAAATGAAAAATATCAGTTTTGAAACAATTCTTATGAAATGAAATGCATTGGGATATACAAATAATGCAGAATTAAAATGTCCAGCAATAAGACCTATTATAGCCACTGTTCAATAAACATTCACATTACACTATGATATAGCAGTAAGATGATAGTATTTATTAAATAAAATAGATATATTTACTAAATCAAACGGCTAGATTAATGCAATGCTGTAGTATTTATGCTTTATATTACATTATTTTTATATATTTTCAAGTTATTTGTAGTGTTTGCAATAATTGTTAATAAAAAGAGTTCAATAACAATAATTTACTTATTGTGTGTTGATGATTGTGATATAAAGGCTTTATTTGGGATGTAATGAAATCAATATGTCTAACATTAAATCAATTATTAATGAATTATAGGCTGACCTACAGAAGATTGTAGATCTTGAGAAAAACATTGGGAAAATAGTTCCATTTCAATTGGAGCATGGTGGAAATGCAATCATTCAAATAAAAAGAAGCAGCAAAGAGTAACCAAGTCTCAAGGGTCTATATTTTGTAATTGTTCAGCTACCACTAACCTAATTCAACATCCAATACCTTGCCCAATTTGGTATCAAAGCAATTTATCCAACATTTTTTATGATTTGATATCAAATCAATTTCCACCCTACTTTCCCATGTATCCACACATTCTGATCCAATTCATGTCACCTGATGCCAACCACTGATCTCATTTAGGTATCTGCCATAATTCTTCTAGCTATAAAAATCTAAATTAGCATCCAATAAAATCATTATTTTCTAAATTATTATTTGAAAATTCCCAAAAGTTGCCTTCTAATCACTAGGAACAATAATCAATGAGAAAAATAAAAGAAGATTTGCTGAATCTGCAAGTAAAATCTTAGAAAGATTGAATTTTAAAAACTACACAGAATTCAGGATAATTCTTGAAAAGTGTCAATGCATTAAATAAAAAAGAAGCCGATTCAAGAAAATTAAAATTCACAAAGGGAATTATCACAAGGAATAAATGAAATAAACAAAAAGTAAATGAATCAAAATGAAGGAATGATGTAGAAATAAAAGGAATATAATCAAAATAATGTAATGAAAACAGTAATAAACAAGGAAAGAACTTAATAAGTATCAAGATCAAGAAGCAGAAGCGCTGTAGAAATTAATGAAGATATATCAAATGAAGGAAGTCAATTAGGAGCAGCATTTGCAAGAAATTAAATAAGAATCAAAGCAAGGAAGACAGCAGATGAACACTCAACGTTAATGAAATGTGCAAAAGGGGTGTCTGTGGCTGAAGGGGCCACAGGGGAAAGGATTAGCAAGTCATATTATATTTTACTTAAGTTTTCTAGTTATGTTATGAAATTAAAAAAGGTGCTTTTGAAGTGGCGGCTTACATCCCAAAGGATGTGTATGGGTCATATCAGTATGCAATAGCCCCAGTGATTCAAAAGAGACCTGTGAAAAATATTCAAATAGTTGAAAGAAATATAACTAAATTTTCAACAAAGATTGTGGCAAAAATGAATATCAAGCATAAGTGAAGTGTTCAAATTGGAAGAGAAAAGCATATGAAATATCCAGTAACATCAGTTTCAATGAAATTAATGAAATTCAAAGTAACTTTCAAATGAATTGTGATGTTTATGTATTTTAATGCATTGAAAATTCTAATTTATTAATATGAAAACATATGAAACAAATATGAAAGAGACAGAATTTTAAATATAAACAGAATATATTAAATCAGCCTTATTAAATGAATTTATTAGAAAAATATCAAATTGATTTAGGTATGCAATCCTGTGAATATAATTAAGCCTTTGAAAATTTCATATACAGAAGCATGGACAGCTGACAGCAGAAAAGTTTCATTCCGCTTAATTTAAAAATTTTCAAGCATCAGGTACATAAATAGACTAATAGCCACATATAAGTGGGTTTGTTTATTTTCCAAGTTATATACAAGCCAAAACATACATTTTGCAGTCTACTTAAGAATTTGTTGTATTCTTCAAAACTGCAGGGCCGGCCCCTATCAAATTCTGCACAAGAAGCCATGTATAATTTGACTTAACTATCCTGGCACTTGAAGTCAAATACAGAAGTCAACTTGAATTACCAACCCAGGAAATAAGAATCAATATCAACCTTCATCTAGTGGCAACTCAATTCATTACTTCACTCACTAGCAGGAACAAGCCACCTCTCTTGCCATCCAAATTATTGATCCACAGTAATCTTGTTCCTCCTAAATAATCACTACAACTATATAATCCCAATATTTCAATAAAGATTATTATTTGGTTTTTAAACATGATTCCCTCTGTAACTCTGCTAATACAGCACAGTTATGACACATTGTATTTTAAAGGAAAATGTGAAAAACTTAAATATGTTCTGCTCCAAATTGATGTGTGCCTCCTTGCACTTAAAAACTGAAGACACCAAAAAGATAAAGAACAGTAGAGAATGTGTTTATAGATTGATTTGCACTAGCATCAATATATGGATATTATATACCTACCAAGAAGAATTTGCAAATCTACTTGCTAACCACTTTTTTATACTCTGTTCTGCCATCACAAGAGTGATGAGCGCCACCCCACTTACAATTGGCACACAGATAACCCATCATATTCAAAAGGGCATGTGGTCTCAGTTGCATACTATTGCAGATCAAAGCATGATGGGTTACAATACCCCCAAATAAATCCCCTTGTATTTGCATAAATTCTCATTTTTCAATATTACCAATAAATATTCCTTCTTTTTAAATCTTATTTTTATTATGTTTATCAAAAAACACATCCATTATTCATTAGGTAGTAATAAAAAAAATTGTAAGCACAAACAATAATACATTTAAAATTTTATAGTTTAAAAATTGCTTATTTTAAGTTTATGTAGCATCTCAAGTTTCTCATAATAAAAAATTTAATTAAAACAAAACTTGAGTTTAACCAAAGCAGACTATATTTACTAAATTATATGTTTTAAACATAACTGTTTAGAATTCAAAACATGTTTCCAATTTTAATATGATTTACTAAATAGATAGAGCCAATATTTACTTGCATCATAGGTAATAATTATTAAAACACATTTTGTAAATCATTGGATTTCATATTGGGTGGCACTAGTGACACTAAATCAAGATGTATATGTTGATGGCACATGTGTTCAGATTTGTGGCTTAACATATTACTATACATCATACTAATAAAGGGATCTTTGTAAAATTAAATAAAACAATTATTTTTCTTATTAATATCTTTTTTATCTATTATTGACACTACATCTGAAAAAATATTTGCTGTTTTTAATATAAATTATTATATCTATCTCTGATTGATTAGAAAATTTATAATCAATGTTATAAGTTTCTATGTTTGAAATACCTACCAAAAGTAAAATCTTTATTTTATTATAAAACAAGGAAATGTGATTTAATTATAATTATTTAAAGAGCATGATTTTTAAAAAAATTAAACTAAAGCTAAAACTTTTTATTTGATTGGCTTGAAAGCAATGGCTTTGGGGATAAAGGACTTGGAGTGCTTATAGAAAGCCACCACCATGTCAAGTGGCATTGAGAATTGACTGGCTAGAAGATTCAATAGATCTTCTGTATCATATGAGAGGCATATTTTAACTTTATTCTTAATCCATCTAAATGCCTCCTTGATTGGATTAATAAATGAAAAATATGGCAGAAGAAAGAGAAGTTACATTGGGCAGTCCAAGAGTTGATGACTGGGTGTGTGAATATTTTTGCTAATTAGTGAGAACTCTGACACTACAGCAACTGTGGTAAGTTTTACTTCCTGGTGATTGACTCCCTGGTACTCGACAAAGTGTCAAGTACCAGGGAGTCAAGTGCCGCATATGTGAACCTATTAGTATTTTTGGCTTAACCAACTTTAAGTTAATTTTTACTAGTAATTTAGGGGGTTGAAACTGAAAACCAAGGTTAAATTTACTCAAACTTGACTCCGTTTAATAATTCAGTTAGCTAAAATACCAATTTAAGGGGCAATTTATAAGTAAATTTACTAATAGAAATGAAAAAACCTGTGTTCAACACTCTAAAACAAAAAGTGACCAGTTTGACACTTTTTATGCCAAATTTTAATTTTATTAATAAAATACATATGCGCTTATAAAAATTTATTATTTACTATTATATTTTTATTATTAGTGTCCATAGTCGTTGATTAAGCTCCCAAGCACCACTATACTAGATTTAGTGGTATAGACATTAATCAAATACCTCACTTGTTTTACATTATGTCATTCCCAGGTTTTTGGATTAAGTGGTGCCACATAAATTAAGCCCAATTTATTAAGAGATTTTATATGTAATTTATAAAAAACTGAAACTTGACACCTTCTTTGTTTGACTCTATCCACTTGACACCCAATCAGTTTTGGATTTAACTAATCAAAGGCTCAGAATTAAGGCTAAATTAATATGTGACGCACTATGAGCGCCACTCAACACTTTAACTTGGGGATTAGTACAGAGAGCTTCTTTACATTTTTAACCAACACTATGGTAAATAATTCACTCCCAGCTCCTCACAGCATACCCTAATCACTAATAAACACATTTCCACTCATTTACTTTTTTAATTTATATTGTATTTTTTTAATTTTTGAGCATATGATACTGCCTTGCTTTTGGGTTAACTTTTGAACCTGTTTTAAATTTAAGCAAGTTTTATATGTAAAAACATAGTAAATTTGATGTTTCTGCTCAACTCCAACATACTTGACAGTGAGAATTCAGCTTTTCCCAGCTGATTGACAGTGCTGAACTCAAACCCTTTACTATTTTTTGATTTTTCAACTCCCAAAAAAATTCCACTTAATTATTTTTTTATTTTTTTCAATTATAATCTGCTACTTTTTCTACTGCTCTTCATATAATTTTTTATTTTCAATTGTACTTTTACATTGATTCAGCACTAAGATGTTATGCTGAACCTAACATCTTTGATGCTTCATAATAAATTCACTTATTTTCTATGTTTTAACCTTTATATCTATACTTTGAGTCTCTTTTGATTCTATTTTCTTTGTTATGTTTTTTCCTTGTAAAAAAAACTTTATTTGCATACTTTTCATTTAACTTTTACTTTGCTTTACCTCTGTGTTTCATATTGTTCACACTATTTTATTTACAAGACTAAACTTTTCTTTAGACAAAATCAAACAAGAACAGCCAACAACCCAAGCGCCAAGCCTCCAAGGGCTCCAAAGAAACTGCCTCCAATCCCAAGCATGCCAAGAAGCCTGCAAAGGCAAAGTCTCCCACCCCATCTCCTCCTACTCCTCCCCCCTCCACCCTCATCTTCCACATCCCCTTCACCTTCCCCTAAAAATTCCTCCCCCCAATAAATCTGATGGTTATCTTACTGATAACTCCTTTTACCACTCAGAGGCTAACTCTGAGCCCACCAAGGAATGGCATACCAAGAAAGTAAAGGCTGCCAAGGAGCCCACCTTTTCTTCTGATAAGAAAAAGGAGGCATCCAAGCAGGCCTCAAAGAACCCTTCCCCTCCTGATGGCTCTTCCCCCCTCCCTTATCTAATCCCCAAGATGAGCCAGAGGAGTACTCCAAGAAGTTCAAAGCTTCTGGTCATGTGGCTTGGGATCCACTGGCCATCCACAATATCTGTAATGTGGACAGAGAGTTTAAAGTCCCCAAGTGCTTCCCCTGTTTTTCCCCAATTATGTCCGTAAAGGGCGGCCCTGGCTACATAGCTGATAACTACATTTTTAATTGTAACAATCAAAAGCGCCAAACCAAGAGCAAGCACTTTGTCTGTGAGGATAAGACTTGCGGGGCCCGGCTAAACACCAAGGGCTGGGAGCAAGTAACAGCAGAGAAGGGGGAGCACACTTGTGAGCCCCCTAAACATCTAATCACTCAGATGTTAAAATGGTACCTTGTTCAAGTAATACCCACATCCTCTCACCTTTGGGCTTCTGATCTGGCTATAAAGGCTTTGCAACATCTTAAACCCAACAATCTCAAGTTTGTGCCAACTCAAGAGCAGTTGGTTAAGTTCATCAGCAATAAGTGTATTGCCGCCAATCCCCCTCCCCCCAAGGCTTCAGACGTCTGCTCAGAACTTACGCTCACCTACAAGCTCAAGCAGCTTCTGAGTGGGGAGCGCTTCCTCCTCCATGACAACGGGTCTGCCGTCAAGGACCGCATAATCTGCTACTCAACTCAGCAGAACCTGATGGAGTTGAAAAGGGCTTCAACCTGTCTAGTTAATGATACCTTTGCTACTTGCCCCCAGATGTTCAAGAAGCTCTGGATGATCCATGCCCAGATTGACATCTGGGTGATTCCACTTGCATTCTTTCTTCTTCCTGGGGCCACCAAGGCCATTTACACCCATGCTTTTACCATCCTCTGTCAAGCTTTTCCTCCTTCCTGACAACAACAACAACAAGAAGACCCCCCCTACAGGCAACTGTGGTAATTTCAACTCCCTGGTGATCAACTCCCTTAAACTTGACTCCCTGGTAGTTAACACTATAGTAAAGTGAGAATTCATCTTTTGCCCTGATCAACAACTGGAAATTGACACTTTTTTAATTAACAGATCTTGATGTACTGAAAACTTTTAATATAAAAAATTAAGCCTTACAGCTATGGTATACTAAAGTGACCCCAGAAAGCTCAAAATGCAATAAAAAATTTACCTTAATTAAATATAATAAGGAGATATAAGCAACTATTTCTCATTTTACTATGTAATTTACACTCTTCATTATAAAAATATTTTTTATTACCATAAAATTTAAAATTCCAATGAAACCAAAAATAAACACAAACACAAAAAATAAATTTATGCAAAATATGAAGTAATATTAATATTTATTTGATATAGTTCATATAAGCACAAATGTGAATATCATATGTTTTATTTGGAAGTTAACAAAAATTAAGATATTTCACTTACTTTCAACTATAAATATTCATCTCAAACTTACCATGCATACATAGAACAATCACTGCTATCTAATTAAATTAAAAAACTTAAAAATTAAAACTAAAAACTAAATTATCAAAGCTAATAAGTAAAAATTAAAGTTAAAAAGTTAAAAGTAAAAATCATATAACTGAGCAAGCAAACAAGTTTATTCATCATCATTCTTTCCCCATTTCATTTTGGCCCCTTCCAGGAGGGCAGTGGCAATAAGCTCAAGCTGCTGCTTAAGCTCAGAGGCCTTGTATTTGTGCTTAGCCGCACCCTGGATGGCCTTGGTGAAGAGGGTACAGCGGGGGTTGGCTTGGTGGGGGGACGCAGTTGGAGAGATCTCGGAGCTTGGAGATTGTTTTATCTTGCTCATGCTGCAAGAGAGAGAAGAACTTATTAAACTTCAGATGAAGCCCAAAGTTGGCTTTAAGAGACTTGTGATAAGTCTCTAATGCCAAAGTGGTCTTCACTCCCTGTTGACGGCTGCCCGGTACACGTTCTAGCTGGCCTTGGCGCAGGCCTTGCCTTGCCTTGCCTCTGCGTGACAACCTTCCCAATCCACTGGGGCTTGAAGTACTTGAGGAAAGGCTTGAACTCTGGGTGCTTCACTATGTAGGGATCTTTTGAGAGCACCTCAAACCCCTGCTTAGTGTGCTCTAGCTTTAAAAAATCCAAGGCACTGAATTGTGCCAGCACAAATCTGCAGGTGTCCAAAGTATCCCTCCGGCTCAACCTACTAAGCTCAGTGTGGGCCTGCATGTTACAAGCAACTACTTGGCAGAAGTGGAAGTGGCACCCCTGCACCTCCCTGCTAAACAGCTGCTCAAATGCATTGAACTGAGCAGGCTCAAAGTCCATGATGCACACACGAGGCCCAAGAGCTCTTAGCCTCGCCTTTTCCTCCAAGTCCAGGGTGGCCTGGTCCTTGTCAGAGGCAGGTGGGTTGGCGCGGGTGTGGGGGGGAGTCTTATTGGATTTGTCATTGTCAGCAGGAGGAAGGAGGGCAATTGATTGGTGGAGGATTGTGAACCCACATGTGTAAATGGCCTCAGTGGCCCCAGGAAGAAGAAAGAACGCAAGTGGAATCACCTGGATGTCAATCTGGGCATGGACCATCCAGAGCTGCTTGAACATCTGGGGGCAAGTGGCAAAGGTATCATCAACTAGCCAGGTTGAAGCCCTTTTCAACTCCATCAGGTTCTGCTGAGTTGAGTAGCAGATTATGCGGTCCTTGGCGGCAGGCCTGTTGTCATGGAGGAGGAAGCGCTCCCCACTCAGAAGCTGCTTGAGCTTGTGGGTGAGCGTAAGCTCCGAGAGGACGTCTGAAGCCTTGGGGGGAGGGGGATTGGCGGCAATACACTTATTGCTGATGAACTTAACCAACTGCTCTTGAGTTGGCACAAACTTGAGATTGTTGGGTTTGAGATGTTGCAAAGCCTTTATAGCCAGATCAGAAGCCCAGAGGTGAGAGGATGTGGGTATTACTTGAACAAGGTACCATTTTAACATCTGAGTGATTAGATGTTTAGGGGGCTCACAAGTGTGCTCCCCCTTCTCTGCTGTTACTTGCTCCCAGCCCTTGGTGTTTAGCTGGGCCCCGCAAGTCTTATCCTCACAGGCAAAGTGCTTGCTCTTGGTTTGGCGCTTTTGATTGTTACAATTAAAAATGTAGTTATCAGCAATGTAGCCAGGGCCGCCCTTTACAGACATAATTGGGGAAGTAACAGGGGAAGCACTTGGGGACTTTAAACTCTCTGTCCACATTACAGATATTGTGGATGGCCAGTGGATCCCAAGCCAAATGACCAGAAGCTTTGAACTTCTTGGAGTACTCCTCCGGCTCATCTTGGGGATCAGATGAGGGAGGGGGGAAGAGCCATCAGGAAGGGGAGGGGAAGGGTTCTTCAAGGCCTGCTTGGATGCCTCCTTTTTCTTATCAGAAGAAGAGGTGGGCTCCTTGGCAGCCTTTACTTTCTTGGTATGCCATTCCTTGGTGGGCTCAGAGTTAGCCTCTGAGTGGTAAAAGGAGTGGCCGGTAAGATCACCATTAGATTTATTGGGGGAGGAATTTTTGGGGGAAGGTGAAGGGGATGTGGAAGATGAGGGTGGAGAGGGGGGAGGAGTAGGAGGAAATGGGGTGGGAGACTTTGCCTTTTCAGGCTTCTTGGCATGCTTGGGATTGGAGGCAGTTTCTTTGGAGCCCTTGGAGGCTTGGCGCTTGGGCTGTTGGCTGTTCTTGTTTGATTTTGTCTAAAGAAAAGTTTAGCATTGTAAATAATAGAATTATGAAAGATATGAAACACAGAGGTAAAACAAAGTAAAAGTTAAATGAAAAGTATGCAAATAAAGTTTTATTTATCAAGAAAAAAACATAAAAAGTAAATAGAAGCAGAATAGAAACTCAAAGTATAGATATAAAGGTTAAAACATAGAAAATAAGTTAATTTATTATGAAGCATCAAAGATGTTAGGTTCAGCATAACATCTTAGTGTTAAATCAATGTAAAAGTACAATTAAAAATAAAAAATTATATGGAGAGCAGCAGAAAAAGTAGTAGATTATAATTGCAAAAAAAAAATATTATGTGGAAATTTTTTATTGAGAGTTGAAAATTCAAAACATAGTAAAGTGTCAAGTTTGGCACTGTCAATCAGCCAGGAAAAGTTGAATTCTCACTGTCAAGTATGCCAGAGTCAAGCAGAAACATCAAATTTACTATGTTTTTTACATATAAAACTTGCTTAAATTTAAAACAGGTTCAAAAGTTAACCCAAAAGCAAGGCAGTATCATATGCTCAAAAATTAAAAAAATACAACATAAGTTAAAAAAGTAAATGAGTGGAAATGTGTTTATTAGTGATTAGGGTATGCTGTGAGGAGCTGGGAGTGAATTATTTACCATAGTGTTGGTTAAAAATATAAAGAAGCTCTCTGTACTAATCCCCAAGTTAAAGTGTGTGAGTGGCGCTCATAGTGCGTCACATATTAATTTAGCCTTAATTCTGAGCCTTTGATTAGTTAAATCCAAAACTGATTGGGTGTCAAGTGGATAGAGTCAAACAAAGAAGGTGTCAAGTTTCAGTTTTTTATAAATTACATATAAAATCTCTTAATAAATTGGGCTTAATTTATGTGGCACCACTTAATCCAAAAACCTGGGAATGACATAATGTAAAACAAGTGAGGTATTTGATTAATGTCTATACCACTAAATCTAGTATAGTGGTGCTTGGGAGCTTAATCAACGACTATGGACACTAATAATAAAAATATAATAGTAAATAATAAATTTTTATAAGCGCATATGTATTTTATTAATAAAATTAAAATTTGGCATAAAAAGTGTCAAACTGGTCACTTTTTGTTTTAGAGTGTTGAACACAGGTTTTTTCATTTCTATTAGTAAATTTACTTATAAATTGCCCCTTAAATTGGTATTTTAGCTAACTGAATTATTAAACGGAGTCAAGTTTGAGTAAATTTAACCTTGGTTTTCAGTTTCAACCCCCTAAATTACTAGTAAAAATTAACTTAAAATTGGTTAAGTCAAAAATACTAATAGATTCACATATGCGGCACTTGACTCCCTGGTACTCAACAAAGTGTCAAGTACCAGGGAGTTAAAATTACCACAGCTGCCCCCTACACCCACACCAACCCTCCTGCCTCTGACAAAGACCAGGCCACCCTGGACTTGGAGGAAAAGGTAAGGCTGAGAGCTCTTGGGTCTGCCATGTGCATTATGGACTTTGAGCCTGCTCAGTTCAATGCATTTGAGCAGTTGTTCAGCAGAGAGGTGCAGGGGTGCCACTTCCACTACTGCCAATCAGTTGCTTGGAATGTGCAGGTCCATGCTGAGCTAAGTAGGTTGAGCTGTAGGGATACTTCAGACACCTGCAAATTTGTGCTGGCACAACTTAATGCCTTGGCTTTTTTAAAGCCAGAGCACACTGTGCAGGGGTTTGAGGTTCTCTCAAAGGATCCTTATGTAGTTAAGCACTTGGAGTTTAAGCCTTTCCTTGAGTACTTTGAGCCTCAGTGGATTGGGAAGGTTGTCATGCAGAGGCAAGGCAAGGCCTGTGCCAAGGCCAGCTGGAATGTGTACCGGGTGTCAGTGAATGGTGAGCTCAAGACCACCTCAGCGCTAGAGGCTTATCACAAACACCTCAAGGCCAACTTTGGGCCCTACCCAAAATTCAATAAGTTTTTCTCCCTTCTGCAGCACAAGCAGGAGAAAACCATCTCCAAGCTGCATGACTTGGCAAACTGTGTCCCCCCCCACCAAGCCCACAACCCACTGTTCCACCCTATTCACCAAGGCCATTCAAAATGCGGCCAAGCATAAATACAAGGCCTCAGAGATTAAGCAGCAGCTTGAGCTCATTGCAACTGCCCTCCTAGAAGGGGCCAAAATAAAGAAGGGGAAGAATGGGGAGGAATAAACTTGCTGTCTTGCTTCTATGGTTTTAATTTTTTTTTAATTTATTTTTACTTTTTAGTTTTGATCAATTAGTTTTTAGTTTTAATTTTTCTATTTTTTGATTTAATTAGATAGCACTGATTATTTTATGTATACATGTTAAGTTTGAGATGAATAGTTGTAGTTGAAAGTGAATGAAATATCTTAATTTTTGTTAATTTCCTAATAAAACAAAAGAAATTCACATTTATACTTATATGAACTATATCAAATAAATATTAATATTTCTTCATATTTTGCAGTAACTTCTATTTTTGTGTTTGTGTTTATTTTTGTCTCATTGGAATTTTGATTTTTATGGCAATCAAAAATATTTTTATAATGAAGAGTGTAAATTACATAGTAAAATGAGAAATAGTTGCTTATATCTCCTTATTCTCATTAGTTAAGACACACTTTTTATTGCATTTTTGATCTTTCTGGGGTCACTTTGGTATATAATAACTGTAAGGCTTAATTTTTTATATTAAAAGTTTTCAGTACATCAAGATCTGTTAATTAAAAAAGTGTCAATTTCCAGTTGTTGATCAGGGAAAAGGCTGAATTCTCACTTTACTATAGTGTCAACTACCAGGGAGTCAAGCACCAGGGAGTCAAAATTACCACAGTTGCCACACTACCAAATCAAATTTTTGGAACCAAATATTATCAAGCATCACAATACTATTTGTGCCACAGTAATTAATCTGCATGTATTCCTTGACAACTTCTATATTATCAAGGAATGTCCTGCTATTGTGGGAACCCTTAATTAACTGATGTGGTCTAAACCCCAGGGACCAAGAAGCACTACCATGGAATAGGTCTGGAAACAGATTGTTGTACAATGTGCTACACCATCCTTGGACCCCTTCTTGACCCACCCATGCCTAGACCTTAGTGAGGAAGAAAACAAAAATTTGTCAATATAGAAGAACTGGACATTCCTAGTCTTTTTTAGAGATAGATAGGTCTTGGCATAAATGTGGTGATCTTTGATTATCTTCTTGCTGTTTCTTTTGTAAAGAAAAATATACAATAATTTTCATGAGAAGCCAAGCTTGATCATGATTTTTTATATGAGGGTTTTTGAAGAAGAAAGCCTGAACTCTGTGGCCAGCATTAATTGGACAGAGAGTGTATCCAGGTGGTAATCCTTGGCTACCCACTGTTTTATTGCATCAATATGCACAGGCTGCAAGAATTTTGCCTGCCATTTTGCTTTTGGGGCAATTTGACCAGTGTCACTGTATTTGGTATTGAGGTTGCCAACATATCTGGCTGTGACACCAAATTGGGATGCAATATTCTGAACTGAAATTCCTCTGTTTAGGCAGTTGAGAAGGCCTTCACACTCACTATCTATCAACTGATGCCAGCCCTTAGTGATTACCACAGCATCCAAGCTATTGGGCTCAGCACATGGGATGGGGACCTTTGTGTAAAAGGTGGGATCATTATTGCTTGAGGTTGTGCTGTCAATTGTTGAATACACAACAGGCACAGATGGCTCCTTGGTTGTGGCCAATGGCTCATAGAAGGTGTCAAAAACGCAGGGACAGGAAGTGACAACCCTGTGATCCAGAGTGTGGAGCTATTTTACAACTGGGTACACAGTGGAGGTGTATGTAACCTCATTTTTCCCAATTACCCTGGTATGAAAGATTTTAGTGGCAGGCCGTGAGAATGGCTTCTGTCTGGGATTTAAACTATTGTATCTTGTTTATGATGTGAGAGGTGATTGTTTTGCACTGATGCCTTAAGAGGCATGTTTATTGGCCTTGATGTGCCCATTTTGTGTCCTTGGTCTATTCCTGGACCCTCTGGGATGGTCTTTTGAACAGGCTGTCCCATCCTGTTGCAGGAGCTGGTTGGATGTGAAATATTCTTTATATAAAAATAAAATAAATTAAAATAAAATAAATATTAGATTAAACATGTGTTTTATTTAGGTTTTTAGTTTAGTTTTGGGTTGTTGTTTACTCTTTGTTTAGCCTTGAATAGTATAGTGATTTCTATATTGGAAATTTGAGATGTATAAAATTTCACTTTATTTTTATCTCTAAAGATAGTTATCAAAATCAAAGTTTTCATTTGATTTTAGTCATAGTGGAGTTTTTAATTTGGGTTAGGGTTTAAAATTTTATTTAATATGTATTGAAATTTGGTTTTGAATCCCATAATTATCATTTTAGTTTACTAGTAACTTTTATTTTGCTTTGAAATTAGGTTCTTGAATTTGATAATCCCATAATTCCAAAAAACATAGTAGACTTAATGAACATGGTTGATAGATTTGAAAAATTCAATTCTGATTCCAGTTTACTCATTTTTTCACCAGAAATATGCAGGTTGACATGAAATTTGAAAAGTATTTACAATATCCTCCAATTTGAAATAAGCAAATAAAATGCTAAAAAAGGATTTAATTAAAAAAGCCAAACTGCAGATGTGATTTGAAATTTGGACCTAGGATTTGATAATCCTGCCTTTTTGCCATTAGGTTCTGAATTTACAGTACAATCACTGCTCAAATAGAGCCTAGCTTCAGCTCATATGAATCATTTATGAATTCCTCTACAGTAGTTTTTAAATCTATTTGCCAGGGCCCAAAATAAGCCTGACTAAGAATTAAACTATATAAAATCAAAGGAGTGCAAATTTGCAATTGCCCAATTGGTCCATTGAATAAGATTTCAGTAATTTATGTCACTATTCTTTAAAAATTAGAATCAATACCCCAGAACGCCTGCACCAGAAGGCAATCACAAAAGCAGTGTTTACTTTCAAAAACGTTTCTAATTGGCCAAATGCCTCATAGGTTGAAAATTTTGAGCCCCAAAAGTCACCAAAGGGACCACAAGAATTGGTCCAAGCACCAGGGCCTAAAAATAGGTTGTAGCCTCTCCTAAGCAACCAACCAGATGCTGCCAATGTCAGAATCTTGCAGCAGCTGGCCAATAAGGAGTTACCACTAAGCCAGAAACCAATTTCCCAGAGTTATATAGCTGGAAAAGTTGAAAATCCTCTTCTTGTTGACATCTCTAATTAAGCAACTGTTAGTTTAAAAAAATTGAATATTTTACCTTTGCAGAAGTTTATTACATTACTACAAATCTCATACTGTTATTACTTTCAAACAGATAGTATTTGTAGATCTAACACCAGTGCTAGGAAACTGTGCAACTTATTTCTGCTTCAGTCCAACCAATGTTTGCCCCTGTTCCTCCCTTCAGAGCACTAGACCAAGAAATAGATCCTGCTTCTGTGCCCCCTTCTCCTTCTCCTTCTAGGGTATTGACTAACTCAGCTAACTTTCTCAATGAGCCAGCCTATGAGCACTTCCATAGAATAACTCCCTCTTGTTGCCACCAATTCATTATATGATCACAGCAAGCTTGTATTTGTTTATCTCATCATGTTGGGGTCGCTGAACAAGTAGGTTTTCATATGGGAGTATGGCACCCTTGAGCTACTGCTGCTAATTATGTGATGAGAATAGCTCCTGTCATTTACTGGGTCTTTCAGGCCAGGCCCTTCCTCCCAACCAATGGATCCTCTGAGAGAGACCTGGGCCATGCCACTATTGAGAAGACCAGAACAACTTCTCCTTGGATGAGAATTGCTCAGCCATGAAAAAATTAAAAATGGGAGGAGCATAAATTGAGCATAGATCTGGATGTATTCTCATTTCATTCTGGGCCAAAGAATTTTTCCTCTATGACCAGATTTTGTTCTCATTGGTAGGCTGGAAACCAAATGGCCATTTATTTTCTGACCAAGCCTTACTCAGGTTGCAGCTGATCCAATCTGATGGCTGCTTTGTTGTAAAGCAACCGGTCAGATCTGGTTACAGTCCCAGAGGAATCAGAGCTGGCAATCTTTTCAGAGCTAGAGCCTCACTTTCATCACTGGTCAGGATTGGTTTCAGATCTTTCATTTATCCATAAATGGGGTGAATGGGTCCTGTTGGACTTTACTTTGTAAATAAAATAAATAAATAAATAAATAGTAGTAGTGTAGATAGATAGAATTTCAAACTAAAAGATGGTTTGAAATTTTAATGTTATTTTTTAATCTTTGGGTCACCCCTTGTTTCAGCCTGATATTTCCCACTGGATGCCAAGCGGGTGATGCTGGATTCCAGAGAAAGAAACCCTTCCCCTCCCAAACCCATTAAGAAAACTTTGGTTTTGCCTCACGTGTCATGGTCATGGCTGTTTTTTGGGTATGGATAGGCCTAAGCGCTGCCACCCAGAAAAACAGGTTCTGAAGGGCTGCACGCTTGCAGCAATCAAAGATTTAAATCTTATGAATAATCAAAAGTGGGAGATGGAAAAGAAAATTGTGTCCAAGCGGGATGTGTCTGTCTCGCACTCTATTTACCTTCAAATCATTGCATGAGTATCAAAACCCTGACCTTCTAGGGAGTCAGGTAACAGCTTATAAAACCACCATTGATGGTGCCTGTAAGCTTTCTAAACATCAGGTTCAAGGTGGCCACCTGATCAAGATGTACCCAAAGGCTTTAAGTAACATAAATTTTAACAAACAACCTTTGTAGTTTGATACTTTTGGTTTGATAAAATATATTTCCTCATGGTTTGCTTATTTCAATACCTTCTGATGGGATTTTTAACACCAAGATTGTTAGACTCTGCATCTTGCCTCTCTGAAACCCTGGAAATCTGCCACCACTCTCTGAAATGATTCCTGAAATTGGCAAGGTTGAGTGTGGACCTATCTATACTGCTGACTCCTTGACATTGAATCAAATTAAAGTCTTTCTCCTTTATATAGCATTGTAATATGATGTAATTTGCTATTTTCTATCTTTAAAGGCTAACATTTGTGAGTAAATACATACTATTTTCTCCTCATCGATAATGCCATCCTTATTTGGGTATAACATTTCCCATTTGATTGATTACAAAGAGCTCTCTCTACTTCACCATGTTAGGGGAATCTATTTTCCAGAAAGATTACACTTTGGACGCCTTGATTCTGGAAAATGCTGTAATTGTCACGTTTTTGTCTGCTGCAACCCTAGGTCTTACCAACCACTGACTTTCCTAGGTTCTTATCCTTTTTAAATAATCAACTAAGCCTTGCTCAGCAGTCTTTTTTGAGTTTTAGAAAGAATGTGTCGTTTATTCCACAAGGTCTAATGTAGGGTCCAATGTTTATCTTAAATTTTAAACAACCCAACTGCTGGCGCATGCTAATCCTCTAAGAGCAATCTAATGACATGAGGCAGGGCTAATTTTAGAAACCCCTTGGGTTTGATCAGACACTAAAAGTATTCGGTAGTAGTCCTGGAAAGCAACCAGCAAGGGTTGAATAATATGTGATATTGGGCCCTCAACTAAAAAAGCTATGATGTAACCCACGTAGGGCTTCTTTATCCTGACACCATAAAAGGCAAGCAATGGATGAGGATCATCTAAAACTCTCGCTCACCATTGTTTATGCTTAATATGATGCACAAGCGACATAAATTCTTTCACAGATAATATAGCTCTGAAACTAGCCTGACCCTAATTAATCAACCAATATACAGAAACACACATCAGGACAACCCCGTTCATTTTTATTCAATCCCGAGTTTAGCTTCGAATCTAGTTAATCTTCTTTCCGAGTGCTTTTCTTTGGGCAAGCACACGGCGACGATCCTGAACGAAGAAGTTGTAGAAGAGACCCAGCATGGAGATCATGTAGAACCAGAGAATAAGGCTGAGAACAAGAGGGTAGAGCTCACCATTGGCGTTAGCCTTGGGACGCAGGTAATAACAATCGATGATGTTGTAGGTGGCTTGGATGAAGTTGAGAGAGAACTGGGTCATTTGCCCAACTGTAATATATCTCTTGATGAAACTGACTTGCTTGATACCAATGGCAGATAGGAAATAGTATCCATACATGACAACATGAATAAATGAATTAAGTGCGGCAGAAAAGTAAGCATCGCCATTGGGGGCCATTAAAGTAACAAACCACCAGATACCAAAAATGGAGCAGTGATGGTATACATGAAGGAAGGAGATCTGGCGATAATTCTTTTTAACAACCATGATGAAGGTATCAATGAATTCAGGGACTTTGGATACATAAAATACCCAGATGATCTTGGCCATCTAAACGGGTTAAGAAAAGGATATTATCTTTTCGCTTACGGGATAGCCAGTCATGGTCTGATCAGCAGGGTTAGCAAAAATGAAGTATTTATCAGCTAAAGCCTGAGAGACAACACTAGCACACATGTAGCCTGAAAGAGCAACCATGCAGAAATTGTGAAGGAGCGAGAAAAGTTTAACTTCAAGGCGAGGGAGAAGCTTTGTCACAGCTTTGCCGATAAAAACAGTGGAGAGATAAAAGACCATTAAAAATAAAACCTGGGATAGCTTCATGAGAGGAAACTTATCACTCAAGGGAGACTTGTGGCTTGCAAGATACTCATTAATTATTGAGAATTGCCGGGGGAAGTATGCATTTGCTAAAGCCTCAACGCGGTCAGTTACAGGTGCGATCGTATCAACAAAGAACTGAACTCCTTTGATAATGTAATCAGCAGGAGCTTCATTATATGCAGCTGTAATGATCACCTCGGCGACCTGGGCTGTGGCTTGCTCTACGGGATCCATGCTAAGGGAACTCTTGCTAAGAAATAAGAGAAGAAGCAAGAAATTACCTAATGTTAAAGAGTAAAGCTAGAAGAGAAGACAGAGTCGGAATAGTTGCTGTTTAAATCAATATAGGCTTGATTGAGTGGTAGATTAAGAGTTTTCATAATTTAAATTATAAATTTTAAGCTTTGAGTGATCAGGGCTCAAAAAACTCTATCGTTCATTATAAAAGGCTAGTCTAAATTAATATCAGCCTCTGGTTCAGGATTTAGTCGGATAAATAGGTCCGAGTCAACAACACATGCACATAAAAAACTCTAGGCATAATGGATTTCCTAATTCATTATATATCTAGACTTGGTTAATTGTTAATAAAGCGCCATTGACAAACAAATTGAGTTTGACATTCGAACTGTGCCAGCAAATCAATTCCTCTGCTTGCTTGATAAGATTTTGCATTTATTATTGTGTCGAATTTGACTGAGGTCTATAATGAGCATTTGGTTTTATAGATAATTGATTAGCGTAGCCTTATCGTAGAACAATACACTGGCTCCGCTCAAGATTCAATCCAAAAACAGCAGAATCGTTTTCAACCCCACTTTTATAAACTGAAACCCCATCCTGCCCCATGTTTTTTGTCTGGCTGATAACGTATCTTAGAGGGTATTATCATGCAACAAGCTAATGCAATCAGAGCTTACTTTGATTTTAACTGCTAGATTGAGGCTTCTCAACTATAATCGAGATTATAAAAGCCATCCGATTTCAGGTGACCCCACTTATTTTGGTACGTAAGTTTAAACTATCCACAAGATCTATTATCACATTTACCATATAGATTAGACCACTTGAATGGTTACTAATAACTTATAATATTAGAATTAAACTCTTTGATCAATACGATTAAATCACGGAACTTTAGACTTGATAGATCTACATCCATTACATTGATCATTTTAAGCATCCCACTGATTTTTCAACCAATTGCAATTATTATATACTGACATTTACACTAAATGCGGCTTCAATATCCTTACACGTTTATCACCAAGCCCTGATTTCTGACCAGCTGCTTGATCCATATAAGGATTTTGATTGCCTTGATTCGACAAAACAACTGGAGGCCCATTTTAACTTTAAATTCTTACTGTAAAAAGTCAACTCGTGAGGATAGATATACTGTAAATTCAGAACCTAAACGTAAAAATTCGGGATTGTCAAATCCTTGGTCCAAATTTTGAATCACTTTTGTGGGAAACTCAGCTGAGTGAAAATTAAAATATTTAATAAAATCAACCATTTAATTTGACTTTTTTTGGTTTATTTAAATTGGCAAATTTCAAATCTCTTGAGCAGATAACTCAACTAACTAAAGACAAAACCCAACAAATAAATGTGGGATACATGAATCAGAAATGTGGGATTCTAATGTATGGTTTGGTATTTTCTGCATGTCTAACAAATCTTAGACAGCATGTAAAAATTAACAAATATGAAATTGCAGGATTGTCAAATCTATAGAACCAAATTTCAAATCAAAAATGAGGTGAATTTGAAATAAATGTAATTTATGGGCATCTCAAATAGGAAGTCAAAGGATCTAGAGTGGATTTGCGCTAATTCTTTTAAGAATCATAGGCATTCCCAAAAATTGCCCTATTCCAGTTTAGGAGCAGCTAAAATTAAGATCCTACTATTCACTGACTTAACATACTTAACAATAAAATTGACTAAAATGTACACTTCTCTTTTTGAGTTTGATTTTTTAATAAAAAATTTATTATGTCTTCTTTCAATAACAACCAAATAAACGGGCTGTTCCCCAGCCTTGACAAAATCATGCAGGGCTACACTGGGTCTTCCAATAGTGAAGCCTCCGTCTATGGTCACTCCCAATCCTCAGGCCCCTCCCCAAGCACTACCCAGGAGTGTGTTCTTTCTCCTGTGTCCTCAAGCATGGCCCTGTTTGCCCATCATGCACAGGCAGCTGCTAACCCAAATCATGTATCAACAATGGCATCCAGAACCAGCCAATTGAGCCAAGGGGTCACCCAGGGAAGCCAGAATCCAGAAACAGCTAATCAGATGGCATTATTTGGTTCCCAAGAAGGACACATCCCATCTCCAGCCAATCAGCCTGCAAAATGCAGAAGAAATAACTAATTACCCCAGAAATTGTTCTCAAAATGGTCAAAAAGCAAGGAATATTTATGTCCCTTGGGAAAATTGCGGCTGTGATTTAGAAAAAGTACCGACCAGCAGGGAGGGAGGAGTAAAGCAGGACTGGCATGCCCACCAATGATGAGACCTAACTTTACCAGTGGAAGGGCCCTCCCACCACACTCAACTATTAAGGAACCCCTCAGACCATTACCCCAGGGGAGATTGGGAAGGGGGAAGGGGTGGGGGGTGAGGGGGGGGGGGGACCCTTGGGGATAGGGGGAGGGTTTTTTTTTCCTGTGGGGCTTTTTTATCTTCCTCGCTCTATCTTCTTTCCTCTCCGGCTATTTTTAGGGTTTTCAGGAACAGTTGTTTGGCTTTTTGTGGTCCATCTTGGCTTGGTGGCCATTGATTCTGGAGGTTTGGCTTCTGGGGTTTTGGGGGTTTTTCCAATTTGATCACCATTTTTAGATGGCTTGGCAGGTTTTGAGCCAAAGACTTGATTAAAAGGGGTCCCAATTGGGGACCCCAAATTCTTATGGGGGTGGGATTGATCTGGGTTTACTGTGCAGCTAAAAATAGTTGCCAGGCCCAGCCAAACCCACCAAGGCTTGGGCGTGCTTTTGGGGCCCAAAGCGGGCCCCTCACTCCACCAGGGTGGGAATAGTTCCTGCACTGGATTCGTTCAAAAGCAAAATCCAGGTGTGGGCAAATCTCTCCCCCCTAGCCCCTCCTGATGGCTAGGAGCGGGTTTGATTTCTGCCTGGGGTTGTGTTTTTTTAGCAGTGATGGGTTTTGCAAAGTCCACTGTGGCTGCAACCCTGAGAGCCCACGCCAACTGTGGCCCCTCTTCCAAGAAGACCCCAACTGATGCCTGTAAGTCAACTGATAGTAAAAAAGCACATCCCCTTATGATGGCCATCATGGAATGTGACCCGAAGATACCCCTGGTCCAGGTTTGTCCCAACTGGGACTTCATGGCATTTTCATCAATAAAAGAACAGTCAATTTGTGGATGCACAAAGTTGTGGTTGCTGCTAGAATCTTATCCAATCAGGTTCTCAGTAGCCCCAGTTTGGTGGATACTGACCCGTACAATGCAACCATTATCAATTTTATAAAAGGAAGGGCAATGAGGGCCCATAATGTCGTCATTTTTTTGTCATATGTGTCAGGGATCCAGTCTTGGGCAGCCGGCCCGTCGTTTCCAGGGGTGAACTGGGCCAGGTTTTTTGTGGGCAATGTCCACCACAAGAGGGGAGATAACTTAAAAGGTAGGAGACATACTTTCCCACCCAGGATCACGGGCCGGCGGCCAGGATTATAGTGTCAATCACCCCTGTGAGGGTGATGTACACAATCCCAAACAGATTGCCAGTATTATTGGTTGGGAGTTTGGGTGAGGAAGTGGGCATAGGTTTTGGGGTCACGGGCAGTTCCATGGGTAGGTCGTAAGCAGGGAGATAGTTGAATTTCCTCTGAAAAGCTTGGGTGTTGATAGGATCAGGGGCCTTGACAGTTGTATCTAACTGCAGATTGCACGGAGGCCGGGATCTAGTTCAAAGATCTTTTCCAGGATGTAATCCTTATATTCAGGTCTTAGGGGTACTCTGTGAAGTGGACGGGACTAAAGGAATGCTGGGGACAGAAATTGCAGGAGTGGGGAAGGAGGGCCAGGAGATCTCAACTGATTGGTAGATAGAAATAAATAAGGCAATGTGTGCGAGCCAAAATAACATACCTTTATTCAAAATGTCAATAAGGTTTGAGCGCAGATCTATAGGCATATATGCATCCTGCCTCCAAACTTAGTATTTTCCATACGGGCTTCATCAAATATCGGGAAAAGGTGGGGGGTGGCAGGAGGCCCAGGCAGGAGCGGCAATGGCACCTCAGCTGGATGTTCTCTCATTGGTCAGACGTCCAAATTATCACTTGATTTCCTTGTTTTTGGCTGTGGTCAGGGCTGGGCCCAAAGCCCGGGTTTTTCCTTGGCAGTTGAGTTTAATTGGTTATTGAGAGGACTTCGCTCATTAAGTTCACGGGGCACTTTCTCTGCCTCTATTAGGCAATTTGAGAGCTCCTTCTTGATCATCATATGCCTGTCTGGTTTCTGACTTTGGGACTTAGCAGGGGTTCAGTTGCGGGGGCTCAATCTCAGAAAACACGGGCGGGGGGCTCTCATCCATGGGGCCAGCGGCCCGCAGGTTCAGGTTCATGGTTCAAATCCCGCCCTTGGGCCTGGGTTTTGGGGGCTGCAACCCAATATCCAATATTTTTGCAAGCATCCAAGATTATGGAGAAAAGTGTATCCAATCTGGCGTCTACAAGCGCGGCCCAATCTTGTATCAATTTTTCAGGGTTTTGTTGGCAGTTTCCCCATTGGGTGTCAATTATTACTTGGCAATATCAAACACCACAGATGGGTACACCTAACAGACGGAGCTTAAGGACATGCTGGAGGAGTGGGATACACAATAAGCCATGTACACAGTTGTACTGAGTGCAGAGATGGAGCAGCAGGAATGGGCAACCAAAGAAATTAGGGCTGCAGGGCATACCTGTTGCTACTACCCCATCAACCACACTGACATGCATCTTGCAGATGTATGTCTTTACAATTTTGGATCAGCTCTCAGGCGCTTAAAGCCTGCCACATACAATGAACTGTGCACCCAAATTGAGAAGGGGTATGAGCTTTTCCCTTCCATATCTGTCCAGGACTTATCAGATCTTGTCATATTCTATGCAAGTGATAGCAATAAGTCCAGAAAGGACTCCTGCCTCCCCTCACACCCATCCATTTGGTTTTTCAAGCCCACATACATGACAGAAGAAGAATTTGAGTAACTGAAGCAATCAGCTCTTGCCGCCTCTTCCCAGTCATCAAACCAAGCCTCCCCGTCTCCCTCATCAAGACCAAGCCACCTGCCTTCCAACCCTGACCCCCAATGTCAGGAATGACAATTTGGATGCTCCTAAATCTGTAAATACAGAACCAGAGTTGAACCCTGGACAAAACCCTTTGCAGACCGCCAGACCCATAGGCTGGGAACCCAAAAACCCACTACTGATTGATAAAGTTGTTGCCAGCCCGCCAAGACCCAAACCCTTAGCTGTCCCGCAGGATTCTGCAAGCAAACTGCCAGTGTAAGAACCTAGGAATTTCCCTGAGGTGCCAACGCCTGACACTGGCGGTTTGCTTGATAATGTTGTGATCTGAGGCGCGGCACAGAGTCACAACAGGAAATCCTAACCTTAGGATTGGATTTGTACTAAGTCTCGGTTAGAATGGCAGGGAAGGCTATGCAATTACCTTGTGGCCCTGAATGAATAATATCTACTAGACGTGGCTAGAGAGGCGCCAAAGTACGTGGAGACACAAAGACAAAAATGTGAATAGAACTTAATTTTATTGGAAAATAGGAAATGAAATATATAGTGGTTTACAATACCACAAAACAATACCAGGACGGTAGGATCACTTGCCACAAGCATGAGTGGGGCAAGTGAGTTGTGCAGGATCAGGAAACTGAACAATTGTATTTCCCAATGCGGAGCCAGCCTCATTTTGAAGGGCAAAAGCAAAAGAAAGAGATTTGTCCTCAAAATAACCCAACAAAGGCAAAATCAAAACATGGTGAATGGCGGCATTCACAACATTGCCCCCCTCTAGATTGGCCTTAGGGGGGTGATACTTGCAGAGGAACTTAGCATGCACGCAAGCAAAAGGTCAACCACTAGAGAGGAGCTTTACTGTATACTCTGATCCTTGCTTAAAGGTCACTTCTAAGGGCCCAATCCATAACAAGTCTAGCTTATGAGCTTGTCCTCCTACTCTGTGTTAATAATACAGAACATGGTCTCCAATGGCAAACTCAGGCAGGGGGGAGTCTCCCAGCATTGTCAGGGGAGAGCTCCAGCAGCTTGGTCTTATAGGCGGACGTGTAGGCAGTAGCCTGTATATCAATGATGCAGTTGACTAGATCTTTGATGTGCTCATCAGGGTTTATGGCCTTATCAGAGGAGAGTAGGGGGCCCTCAGGAGCAATAGGGTAGTGGCTTCACAACCATACAGCATAGCAAAAGGGGAGTACCCAGTGACACAATGCTTGCTAAGGCAATAGGCAAAGAGAGCAGCAGGTAAGTATAGATCCCAGTTGGCGGCGTCAGAGTAAGTAAGCTTCCTCATGATAGAAACCAGAGTTGAGTTGGCGCGTTCAACTGCCCCATTGGTGGAAGGATTATAGGGGGCAGAGAAAGACTGGTGAGACCCCAAGGCTTCAACAACAGAGGTTACTAACTTGGCGTTGAAGTTAGTCCCATTGTCAGACAACAACACCTGAGGGCAACCATGGCAGAAGAATACATCTTGCAGCAGAAAGGCGGCGGTAGTCTTGGCAGTGATGTCTTTAGTAGGACAAGCTTCTACCCACTTGCTAAAATGATCAACAGCAATTAGGATAAAGCGGCAACCAGAGCAAGAGCAAGGGAGAGGCCTTACAGCGTCAATACTGACAGTGTGAAAGGCGTGTTGAGGGGGGACTAGCTTGAACTCATGAGCGGCAGCTTTAGGACGTTGGAGCTGGCAATCATGGCAACTAGCAATAACATCTGGGATCAGCAAGCAAAGATTTTACCAGAAGTAATTCTTCTGGAGCCAGGCATGGGTCTTGGCAACTCCTCCGTGTCCCGTCTCCTTATGGGCTTGCAGCACCAACAAAAGGCAAAGACTAGGCCTTACATAGGGCAAGTAGTGGTCTTGTACCTTCTTAAAAAGTTGATTGTCACAAATGAGGGTGTCTTCAGATAGCTTAGAAAGGGCGAACTCAAACTTCCTCTATCTTGCTTTCCCATGACAAAGGGTATCCAATTAGTTCATACAACCGGTCAGCTTCAGCAGGGTGTAGAGCAAGGATGGGCATTCTGGACAGTCTGTCAGCATTCTGATGTTGAATCCTGGGGCAGTGCAACACAGTGAAGTCATACCCTTGTAAATGGAGAGCCCATCTAGCTAGTTGTCCTTTGGGTTCCTTGAGTTGCTGTAGCCATTTGAGTGAAGCGTGGTCAGTAACCACAGTGAAATAGGTGCCATACACGTAGTGGCAGAACTGCTTGACAGCATGCAGCACAGCAAGGCACTCCTTCTTGGTCACACTGTAGTTCTTCTCATGTTTATTCAGGACGCGGGAGGTATAAGCTACAGGGTGATCCACACCCTCATCATCCAGTTGAGCCAAGATAGCCCCAATAGCCAGGTCACTAGCATCAGTATACAAGATGAATTCCTTATTGTAGTCAGGATATACTAAGATGGGAGCCTCTTTGAGTTTTTGCTTGAGTGTTTCAAAGGCTTGTTGTTGACTGGTGGTTCATTCAAAAGGGACATTACACAACAGCTGGACCAAGGGTTCACTAGTGTCAGCAAAATCAGGGATGAATTGTCTGTAGAATCCCATCATGCCCAGAAGACTTGGACTTCTTGCAGGTTGGTGGGCAGAAGCATTTTCTCAATGGCTTTGACTTTCTTAGTCATGGGGCAGATTCCTGTCTGAGTCACCTCATGGCCCAAGAATTCAAGGCGTTCCTTGAAGAAGGCACACTTAGATGGTTTTAACTTAAGTCCAGCTTCACAAATCTTTATGAACACCTCCTTGAGATGAGCCAGGTGATCAGTGAAGGTGGCGCTGAAGACAGTTATATCATCTAAGTACACTAAAACACACGAGAGCTTCAGATCACAGAGAAGGAATCCATGGCTTGTTGGAAGGTAGCTGGAGCATTGCAGAGTCCTTGCGGCATTTGAGTGGGCTCAAACAATCCTTCCAAAGTGATGAGCGCAGCCTTCTGTCTATCTTTGGTAGAGAGATCAACTTGCCAGTATCCAGAAGCTAGATCCATGGCAGAGAAGAACTTAGAGCCCCCAAGGCGGCAGAGAGCATTGTCAATGCGTGGTAACGGGTAGGAGTCCTTCTTGGTTAAGGAATTCAAGTGTCAATAGTCCATCACAATACAATGACCTCCATCCTTCTTCTTCAGTATGAGCAAGGGGGAAGCCCATGGACTTTGGGAAGGAGAAAGCAGTCCAGCATCTAAAAGTTGCTTAAGCTCTTTAGACACCTGAGCATCTTCTACTTGACTGTGGCGGTAGGGTTTAGCACAAAAGGGGGGAGCATCATGGCAACTGCCAGAATTAACTCATTCCGCAAGTTAACTTACTATATGTCAAAAATCAGAATTAAAAATACTTTAATGTTCGACAGCATTGAAAAGTCAGAATTAAGTTTTAACTCATGCAGACTACTAAATGTTGACACTTTTTTAATAAGCAGAAGCCTGGTTTCCTGAACATTTTACTAAATAAAAATTAAGCTTCAAGATACTTTTTAGGGTAATGTGACATCATAGATTTTAAAAAGTCCATAAAAAACTATACATGACAATTAAAAAAATTCATAAAAATACACTTTAAAAATAATTCTACTATGAAATTAGCTATCTTTGCTATAATAATTTTTTCCCACTTATAAAAACAAAAAATCCAATACACAAAAAAATACTATATAAAGTTTCACGTATTATAGGAAAATATAATAATCAGAAACAGTAATATAAAGTTGTTTCTATATTTAAAACTACAAAAAACATATAATTTACTAGTAAAATACCAATATAGGCCATGTAATACAGTCTAAAGCATCAAACTATCAATAGAAAATCAATGATTTTATAAAAACAGTATCATTAATTATTTATGAGTTATTTAGAATAACTATTTATTTAAAAATATTATAATTAACATATAAGAACTATATAAAAAATTAGGCAATACTCAATAAATTTAATTGAAAGCTAGACTGTGATCACCTGGTTGCCATTAAGAACTGTGACAGTCTTCTTGATGTATTCCCCAATCTCTGAAAGCTTATATTTGGCCTTGACAACATCCTTGATCTTCTCTTGATATTGTTTCTCTTTGGTGGTTCTCTTCTTCTTGGATGGGCGGTTCTCAATATCTCTGATGGATGCAGCAGTCTTCCCCTGTTGGACTTTGAGGTGCTCGTAGAAGGTGTTGTATCTGGGCTTGATTCCAAAGGGGGACTTGATATGCTTATGCCAGCCCTCCAAAGATGAAGTAGTTTTAATCTTAACTTTAAGAACTGCCTGGTAGCAGTTCCAGTTGGCTTTGGCTCTGGGCTTGCTCCGGCGCTTAGTGAGCTTACGTCCATTCCACTGTGGTTTGTAATATTCAATGAAAGGGTAGAAGGCACCATCATGTTTCTTGGAATATGAATCCTGGCATAGTAGGTCAAATGATTGTCAAGTATGCTCTGGCTTTACAAATGCTAATGCTACAAACTGCTGAATTAAGAACTTGCACTTTCCTGATGTATCTAGATGGTGGAGCTTGCTGAGCTCAGGTAGACCCTTTAGTTGCCTGTTGACAGCCTGTCAATAATGGAAAAAACACCCCTGGACCTCTTCATCAAAGGTGTTTAAAAAAGCGTTATACTGGGCAGTTTCATAGTCCATGATTATAGTTGAGGGTCCAAGTGCTTTATCATGAGCTTCTTGTTCTGCAGCAAGGGTGACTTCATCCTTTTCATAATCATCTGGATTGGCTCTAGTGTTATGGCCAGGGGGACTCTTTTTATTATTGGGTAGGGCTTTGATGCCCTCCTGAAGAATTTTAAAGGCCTTTGTGTAGATCTCTTCTGTTGCCCCAGGAAGCAGAAAGTAGGCAAATGGGAGCACCTTGCCTTCAATAAGGGAATGTACAACCCATAGTTGGTAAAAAAAGGCAGGGGCATACTGCAAAGGTACCGTCACATAACCAGGTCTCTGAATCTCTTAACTGCTCCAGGTTCTGTTGTGTAGCATAGCATATAATTCTTGTCCTCTGATGTAGGCCCATCATCATGTAAAAGGAATACCTCATCATCATTAAACATCTTCAGCTCATCTGTCAAGACTAACTCTTCTTGGACCATGGAAGATTTCTTATGGGGGAATAGATCACAGCGTTTGTCATATAAGTACTTCACTAACTGGTTGTGGCCAGGGATGAGCTTCAGGTTCTCATTACTTAGGTGTGTGGTGGCTTTAACTGCCAGATCAGAAGCCTTGAAGTCTTTGGAGACTGGGACCATTTGGTAGAGGTACCACTTTAGAAGCTTTTCAATAAGATTGATTGGAGCATTACATGTGTGCTCTCCTTTTTCACTAGTGACTTTATCCCATCCTTCTGTGTTGATCCTGGCAGCTCAGCTTCTATCTTCACACACATAATGCTTGCTTCTTCCTGCTCTCCTTTGATTGTTGCAATTAAAAACATAGCCATCACAGACTAAACTTGCACCTCCTTTGAAAGACATTAGAGGGGAAAACCGAGGGAACTTCTTTGGGAGCTTAAACTCTCCTTTGATGTTACATGTATTGTGAACCTTTAGGGGATCCCATGGGCCAATTGGTGCTTGATGATAGCCAGACAGGTAATCATCAGGATCTTCTTTATTGATACTTGATGAGGAGGATGGAGGTGCAGATTTGTTAGGCAGTGGAGGGGAATTATCTGGAGTTGGATTATTGCGCTTCTGGGACTGGGATGAGCTTGATTCCTTGGGGCTTGATTCCTTTGATCTTGATTCATCTGGGCTTGACTGGGGTTCTGGACTCTTGGTTATCTTCTTTCTTCCTTGCTTGTTTAGTGGAACCTCTTCTCCTTCTGATTGGTACCAGCTTGGAGAAGAGGAGGGGGCAGGGGAGGGCTCTTTGCTTTCGGGTCTGGGGTCTTCCTTTGTCTTTTTGAGGGTTCTTTGGCTGGTTTTTTGTTGGAGTAGGGACTTTGGGCCTTTCCAGAGGCTTTGGGCACTTTCTTAGTTAACTTGGGGTTCTTTTGTGGCTTATTGGAAGATTTGTCCTACAATAATTAGAGTATAGTTCATAAGGTAAGAATAATCAGTTGAAACATGAATAAAATTAAAGGATAATCACTTGTTTTATTTTTGTTATGAATTAAATAGTTTATAGAAATATGGAAAGTAATTTTAGAGCTAGTTTATTAGTAAAGAATAGAAAAAAACCATGTTTAAATAAAAAGTTGACATTCTGGTAGTCACAATAGTCAAAAATATTTAATTTAGTTTGGCAGCATAAAAAAAACGCTTTAATTTTGACGTTGGCATACTGACAGTCAGCATTAAACTAGAAAAACACTATGTAAATCACTTATAAAGCTTAGTTAATATTTTCTAGAGTTGGTTTTTTAAGGCCAAAATTGATTACTTTTAAATTTAAAATTTTTAAAGATTTGCATATGTAACTTATGAAAACTAAATAATAGGGATTGTAGAGGAAAGTCTAAAGTACAGCCCTGGGTACTTTGGCCTGAATTATCATACCATTGTATGTGTGCTTTTTGTTAAGCAGCAGAGTTTTACTAATAAACCAGCGAAGGTGTCAACATTCAGGCAGTCAGCATTCTTTTATAGTAACTCTCCTATTAAATCTCACTTAAATTATGTCACTTTGTTTGCTTAGCCAAATCCCTTTAGTGCAATTTAGGTGATGCAAGTTGATTTGACACAAAGTTGATATTATAAATACATATATAATTTCTAGTTTTAACATATGCATTTCAGCTTAAGTGGACTTCCGGAAATAAGCTATAGTTTATCCAGTGAGTTTAAAATAACAGTAAATATCTAAATAATACAAGTAATATTCTGAAAGTTGGCATATGTCTTTGTTTAATACTTATCTTAATATATATTTAATAAAAACAGTAGTATAAAATATAAAAAAGTAGTTATTTTTGGAATATTGTGTATTTTATTAAGAAATTTATGGATTCTTATTTGGGGTTGACATCCAGATATTACTTACTGTAGTGGACCTTAATGTAAAAGTACAAAGAAACTTACATTTTTATAGTAAATTATATTAGTTTTTTGGCTTAAAATTAAGCCTTTGTTTAAATGGTGTCAACATTATGCCTGTTCCTTTATAATTTTGCAATTCTGACTTAATAATTTACTATGAAAAATTAGCTTAGTTTTGGAAATGCCCAATTCCGGCGGATAAATACTAAAAATAATGTTGACTTACTGAATGTTCAACAAATTGTTGACATTCAGTGAGTCAACTTGCGGAATGAGTTAATTCTGGCGGTTGCCCCTCACTGGTATCAATATGGTGAATGACGACTTTGGCTAACCCATAATCCATGCTGTCTTTAGCAAAAATATCTAAAAACTGGTCCAGTAGGTCAAGCACCTCCTTCTGTTGAACCGGAGATAGTTGCGGAAAGTCTTGGGTAGTGAACAATGATAGGACTTGTGGCTCATCCTCAGGTAAGTTAAAGTCCTGGAACATACCAAAGGGATGGAGAGATAGAGCATCAGGAGCATTCAATAGCTTGCCATAGCCAACAACCTGCCCTCTAGACACATGTATGGGGAGGGCAGTCAAGTTGGCAATTAGCAGTTGAACTGGATCTTTGTGAGAGACATCCAAGATTCCTGGAGAGAGATAGGGTTTGTTGCGTCCTAGCAAGGGAGGAGAGTACAACTCTAGGAAAGTACACTTGGGCAGCTCATATGATATTTGGGAGTCTAGGATAGCCTGAGACCCAGGGGGAATAGTCACAGCAGAAGTGGCCAAGAGAGGAATCCCTTCAGACGCGGGACAAGCCATAGGAGGGCACTTCATGTTGGAGGAATGGGTACAGTATTTTAAAGTGAAAACACCAGTGGGATATTCTAAAGCACATGTCTTGAGGCGCTTCCTGGGAACTTTAACTGGCTCTTCAAAGATCAGAGGGACTTCATATCCCAATATAGAGAGGAAGCCGCCCTTTAAGTTGATGATCCCATTATCTTCCCTAAGGAATTGAGTACCAACTAGCAGGTCATAGCTCTTGTTCTCCAGGACAATGGCAGGTGCTGCCAAGAGCAGCTTGCCAAATTGCATGGGCAGAGCAGAATAAGCCCCTATAGTGCAAGTCATGGACAGCCCAGCTGTGCCATACAATTGATGATAGTTAAGGTCAGGGGCAAGTTTGAGTTTCTTGACCAGCTTTGAGGAGACAACATTAACTGGAGACCCCGTGTCTAAGACAGCCTTAATTTTCGCCTTTTGAATGGATATTTCAACACAAGTGGTGGTGCAACCAAAGGGAGGGAGGACATCCAGAATGCCTTGAGCTTCTGTTAGTTCTTTGTCCCACTTTTCAATCATGCATCTGAGGCCCGGGAACTCCTTATAGACTGTCTGGGGAGGGAGCAAGACAAAGACGTTTTTGAACACAGCGTCAGCAACCTCAGTAGCTTCTTAAGAAGACTTGACAAGCACAGTAGATCTATTGATTTGGGTGAGGTAAGGGTAAGAGACAACCTCCTTGGCTTCAGGCAGAGGCTTGGCGGTTGGTAGTAGATCTTCCCAGAACGTAGCTTATAAGAGACTGTGATAGTTTCAGGGACAGCCAGGAAGGAGTACCCATAGGCATCAGGATCTTCTGCATAAGAATTGTCTGTGTCAGAGTAATCAGATATGTTGTGGTTTAGCAACAGGATTGGAGGAGCCTCATTGTCAGCAGGATCAGAGTCAGCAATGGAAGGGGGAACTGGAGGAGACTGGGAAGAATTGTCAACCAAGAGCATCTCTGCCTCTAGGTTGACTGTTCTTTTTCTGCCTGTTCTTTGGGATCAGCTCCTTTAACTCAAGGGTTAGTGCAGACCTGGGAATGGTGACCTATTTGCCCACAGTTATGGCAACCCTGGCGTCAAGGAGGATGCTGTGAGTTCATGGTAAGGATACATGGCCCACGTGAAGACAAACCAGAGGTAGAGGCAGCACAATTTTCCTGCACAACTGCCCCAGAATGGGTAAGTTGCATATCCTGCAACAGTGTCTTTATGCTCTTAATTGAGGAAAGAATAGCCTTATGGGCTTTGAAATGGAGGCACAGAAGCTGGTTAACCTTGAGGGCTTGAGCGCAAGCCATGTATGCTTCATGTGCAGTCAACTGGCGGCTTGTGATTGATTGTTGTCCTTCCATGTAGAATCTATCTGCAAATTCAGCTAGGGTCTCCTTTGGTTTGAAGGCAATGTGCATGAAGGCATCTTTCTTCACTTCCAAACTAAGGTCACCGCTAAAACTTGTCAATCAGAAGCTGCTTCATATCCTCCCAGGTTTCAATGGTGGGCAGCTCTGGCACAAATACCTCTTGGCAGGTCAGGTGTAGACAGGTCAGAATGTGTTCCTTCTTGACTTCATCTGAGGCTCTTCTCATGGCAGTTTCATAGATAGTTAGAAAAGCTGCAATGGTTGAGGTTTTGGGTTCAAAAACTTGCTTAAAGGTAGGCTTGAAATGTGCTTCTGGAGTTGGGCCACCATTGTTGCCATTGAGTACATTTATGTGTGGGGAGAATTATGCTTCTGACTTGGTGGGGGGCTGCCTGGCCCACAGCTGGCAAACACTATCTTCAAGGGTAGTCAAGGTGTCAGCAGTGCAGGTGCCTGTATTATTAGTAAGGGTGGTCTGTTGCTCAGTAACATCCAGGCGCTGACCCTGTGCAGTTACTACCAAGGAAAGCTCAGCCAGTTGGGAAGTAAGAGACAGGCCCACCAAAAGGTAAGGTGACAAACATGTCATTTACTGAGTCAACCACTTCACTTAGTTCTTGTACGTATTTATCAAGCTCAGAGTGATCTTGCTTCAGGAGGTCCACTTCATTGGCTAGAGCTATCAACTCTCTAGCATAATGGATGTAGGGGGCTTCTGACAAGCCAGGGCAACAGCCATCTTTGCCCACAACTTCAGGTGGACTAACTACAGACGCCATCACCTCACGCAAAGTAGCAACCTCTTGTTGTAATTCAGCAACCTGAGCTGTCAGCACAAGCACTTGAGGGTCAGGCTGAGGGACATTGGGGGAGGGCAATCCTGACTTTGGGTAGATGCTCTTAAATTTTGGATGGCATCCCAGAGCCTCTGTTCTCTATCTGCTAGCTCATTGGATAGAGGAGAAGGCAGGGCATCTGCTTTGGAGGCAGACAGCTCATTTACTTGAGTCTGAAGTTTGGCAATGGTGGCGGTGGTAGTAGCCCTTTCTTGATCAAAGTCCTCACCAAGTTTGCAGAGGCCCTTTGCAGATGGACCAGCTACTTGCTGCAATTAGTCTAAGGAATAAGCACTGAACTCTGTTAAGTTGTTGTACAAGTTGTTCAAAGTTGGTGAGATAGGCGTATAAAGTAGAGTCTACTTGGGCACGCCAAGGCTGTTCCAGTTGGTGGAACTCATGAAGGCGCTCTCTGGAATACTCAGGGATGAGATTGGCGCATTCTTTTGATGAAAGTGACCAAAAAAGACTTGGAGGTGACAGAGTCACAGTGATTGTCAGATAATAAGGAAAACAGGGAATGAATCCACTGCTGGTAGGCTGCAAACTGATCCCAGTGATGGGTGACGGCGGCTTGCAACAACAAAAATTTCCTGAACATGAAGTCCTAATACCATTTGATGATGGGCTAAGGCAGGTTGTACAAAGGAGGACAATAGATGTTCAGCAGAGCCAGCTGCTGAGAGGAGATGCTGGGGAAATTGTGGCGCTACAATCAATTTGTAGTATTCTGCCTGATTGAACTGAAGCTGGAGGCAAGGGATGGCCCCATCATGGGCTATCCTAAGGGCTACTGTCATGACTTGTTCCAAGTTGGGGGTGCCCAAAGGGTAGGCCACTAGGTGGGGACCACTCCCAAGGTTCAGCACAGTAGGGACAATAGGTGGGCTGGCAATGTCTTCTTCAATAGGAGGACTGGTAATTTCAGGCGAAGTTGGCTCTTGTATAGGTGGAGGCAAAGGTCCTGAAAACATAGTTGCGAAGGGGGTAGCTGAGGGGCTTTCAGCCCCTGTAGTGAGCACCATTTTTGTAGTGATCTGAGGCGCGGCACAGAGTCACAACAGGAAATCCTAACCTTAGGATTGGATTTGTACTAAGTCTTGGTTAGAATGGCAGGGAAGGTTATGCAATTACCTTGTGGCCATGAATGAATAATATCTACTAGGCGTGGCTAGAGAGAGGCGCAAAAGTATGTAAGGAGAAACAAAGACAAAAATGTGAATAGAACTTAATTTTATTAGAGAATAGGAAATGTAATATATAGTGGTTTAGAATACCACAAAACAATACCAGGACAGTAGGATCACTTGCCACAGGCATGAGTGGGGCAAGTGAGTTGCACAGGATCAGGAAACTGAACAATTGTATTTCCCAATGCAGAGACAGCCTCATTTCAAAGGGCAAAAGCAAAAAAAGAGATTAATCCTCAAAATAACCCAACAAAGGCAAAATCAAAACATGGTGAATGGCGGCATTCACAACAGGTAAAATGCACAAGTTTCTCAATGAGAGTTATTCCAAACTCTCCCAAAGCCCCAGAGGAGGCACTGAACCTGAAGAGGCACCCAATACCCAAATCAACAAACATAAGGATTCAAAGTATTCTTGTCCCAAAGCTGCCAGTGGCAAACCACCAGTGCCAAGCGCCACACTGCCATCTAAAACCCCCAATGCCAACCCACCCAAGCCCAGAAAACCCAATCAGGAAGTGAAGCCTGGCAGTGTGGTATAAATATCTGCCAGGATGAGATCAATCTGTAAGAGGGGGTGGCTAAACTAACTAAGTTTGGCTCCCATCCTGGTGGGACAAACCACCAGGATGCCACCCAGTGAATCACTGGGACAGCCACTCTGAGAGGGGGCCAGAGGGAGGAAACCAGGGACAGTTGAGGGAAGTTGGAGTTCAAACCCATCAACGCGAAGCTGGTAACCAACCAAGGGGCACAAGAGGGAACAGTATGAAGGATCTCTGTCTCCTACAGGGGGACTGAATCTGTATCCTCTGGCATCCAAGGGGGAGACAAGTGAGGGACCTTGGCACCGGGAGCGGATAAGATGGACTCAGTAGAGTGCAAATCCAGGTTGTTGCAAGCCAGGCTCTTGACTATGCCCTTGTTCAAAGTGAGGAAGTTACCTGGAAGAGACAGAAGGTTAGAGGGATCATTGCTCAAAAGGCGCGCCAAAGAGGAGAGGCATAGCCACAAATCAGGGGAAGTAGACCAGAGTAGCAGCAAAAAGGGGGCCAGGGTAAGCACCGCAAATTTGATGGCTGGGAGTATCATCACAAAATTCTCTAAAAATTTGGAGTCCAATGGTATAGTTTTGAGACTTCAAAGGAATAAATTCTGCTGAGATATGGGTACCACCAGCAGGCAAGACAAACCAGAGCTTAAAGTATGGGTGTAAACCTTCAACTTGGTCTCAAGAGTCTTGTATTTTAACGTTAGAGCAAGGATAAACTTGAAGTCAAGCAAAAACAAGGAAGATCCAAATAAAAGTAAGTATTTATATATAAAACTAACTGAAATTCTAGGATTGAGTTGTTCTCTGTTTTGAAAGCAAGCGTAAGTATAATAACAGCTATACACTAACACTTCTTCTAGGGGCTCTGGGAGGACAACAGGGTTTGAAACTGTACAGAAGGGAGGTAAAATAAAAGGGAAAAATTACTAGCACTTTTTTGGAGTGTATAGGAACTCAAATAAAGTTCCCACCAAATTTTTATAAGGAAAAATGTGGCAATAAAACCCAACTTTTAATAGAATTGTAAAATCAACAAGCAGGGGACTAAAAGTCCCCTGGCTATGTTTAAGGGATGAGTTTGTCAGGAATTCAATCACATGACCAACAGACCAGGATCTGATTGGGCAGAGGAGAAATTTCTGCTGACCTGGGTCAGGGGAGCTGGAGAGTTTCACACCAATTTCTGGAGGGCCACCTGATTGGCTGGAGTTGAGGCCAGGCATTTGGGGACCATTAAACTCTTGAGAAGTTGATGTGGAGCCATTTGATTGGCCTGTCTTAATACTAATTAATAACGGTTGACACCAAGCTAGCAAGTAATCCAAATTAATTAGGGTTTCTTCTATGGGTGGGGAAGTAAATGCTGAAGAGTCCACAGAGTACACTAACACAAATCTTTCATCCACAGTGTGGGCTAAATCTTTGAGTGAATTAAGTGGTTTTGCTGGACTTTGAGCAGTTTTTTGTACAACAAGGAAAGACGGTCCTATCCAAGGCCAAGGGGGGGAGTGGACTTACACAATCCCTATTGTCATTTTTAAATGAAGGTTATGAGATATTGGTTTCCCTAATTATTGATGTATTTTATTCTTGTCATCTTCCAGTTAACTCAAAGCTTATCTGATCCTCCTGCCAGCCACGTACTGCCTGCCAGGTGTCCTCTTTGGTCCTGTCTATATCACAGAGTACCCCTTAAAGCCTGAGTATAAGGACTACACCACCAATAACATAATAGCCCGGGATCCCTTGGCCAGAACTACTGAGTTAACCAGATACAACCAAAAAGGCCCTTGGTATGTTACCAAAGCCCGCCTGTTCAGAGATAAATACAACTTCCTTCCCGCCTACCAATTAGACATGGAACTGCCTGTCACCCCCAAACCAATGCCTGCTTCCTCCACCAAGCTCTCACTAGACCATACCAATAAGCTTTTTGGGATTGTATATATTACTCTCATAGGAGTAATAAATACTATTGTCCCTGCTGCCGGTCCGTGGTTGTGGGTGGGCAAGTCAATGTCCTACCTCATTAAGTTAGCGCCAATCCTTTGGTGGGCACTGCCCACCCAGTCTGCAACCTGCCAGTTCCCAAACGCTAGCAAGCTGGCAGATCAGGGTTGGTTCCCTGACATTTTCAGAAAACTTTTTAAATTTAAAAAATTTGGCTCTAGGGTTGGAAGATTATTGGTTGATGAAGGCTGGCAAATATATTTTAGCTTAAAATACAAGATTAAAACTAAGACAATAAAAATAAATTGCAATCATTCAAATATTTAAAAATGGGTTCTGCCAACCAAGTTTATGTTGCTTTAACAGAAAATTGGTTGTTGTAAACATAACTTTCAGATTATTTTAATGTCTCATCAAATTAATTAAGTTGGATGGCATAAAGCACATTGAGGTAAATAACAACTAAAAGATAATGATTAAATAAACTACATAATATTATCTACCAAAAATCAATTGCTGTACTAGAAAAAATTAGAGTAAAAATACCATTGTTGCAACAAAGATTGTTAACTTGTCTGAAAAAAATCTTACTATGCACAGGGGGTGCTTGTTAGGGCCTAAGACACCCTATGACACCTCAAAATTCATGAAAACCTTTGAACAATAATCCCCCTGATGCAAAACTAACTACCAACAAGCTTGAATGGCCACAGATTTGTGAGTCCTGTATGCTGCAAAACTTGAATGATGGCCTTATGAGAAAATTAGCACTTTGAAACTAGTGAGAAATGAATGGGCAGAAAAGCTTTTGTACTCTTGCACAATTGCTCAGGCGTTTGGTTTTCAGATTTGATAATTGGTTTGGTACCTTGGAAAACAAGGGCAAATTTTACCACAGTGTAGCTGCAATTAATGTACTGCCTCCTACGAACACAAATAATAATGATTCTAAACACTAAAAGAATGTCATTGAAGAGAATGACACTAACTAATTGGTGACACAGGAATTATATGTTCCCCAAGTAAGTATTAAGATGAGGAAGGAGAAACTTCCTTGCTGTTGAAATCTTCATATAAAAGTCATATACAATGTGAGCATTTATTGTTTGTGGGAATTTACTATTTTTGTACCAATTTACATCTTCTATTTGCACCAATAAAGAAATTCCTCCAATGATACTTCATGCTACACCAGCAACTGCCTGAACTCCCACCACCTCTGCTATTGCACCTGCTCACATTCCTGATAGGAATTACTTTCATCCTCACCATCTGGATCTCCCTTGGAATAATAACCTAACACCCCAGGAGACCAACATTCTAAACCAATAAAGGAAGCCTCCACTGTCCCCCTCTCCCCAGAGGCCCTTCATATCTATTAATTCAGGAAACTGGGAGTTTTCTAAATCACAGTTTTAGGGTTAGCTGATTAGATTGTACCCCACACTAAGGCTTAGTGTCCTTGGGCCACTGCTACAGTAGTTTTAAAAGCTATGGCAACAAACAAAAATACCTCAGATTTAAACAAAATGATTTCAGATTTGAACAAAATCCAAGTTGCGCAAGATTCAGGATTCAAATAATTTAAATATTTTTGGTTTATAAATGAACTGTCAAACAAAAAACAAAATTTCACTAGCCCATTATACAAAATTATATCAAACATCAAGTGGTGTAATGTAAACCACAAACAAAATAAACTGACACAACAAGTGAGATGGATGGATGCTATTCCAGAGTATATTATAATCCAAGAAGGATTCATATGAGGCACCAACAAAAGGACTAAAATGAAAGAAAATTAGAGAAATCTAGAAGCAAGATTCCACAAGCACAAAAAAATGAAGTCACACAAGATGTGTAGTATGAGCAGCCTAAAATATAAAAGTAACAGTCTTACAGGCAATCAGCAGCTATCTAATTTAGGAACAGAGGCATTTTATCCATTTTCATGGCTCCTGATTTGTGTATAATGGTTTTGAGAACCTTCCAAATATGGACTTGAGATTACAATAAAAATAAATCTTTAAAGTTTAATTTTTTTACTTTTAGTGATTTTATCCTAGGTTTTTTACAATGGTTTTTAACAGCAATATCTTTGACGGCGTCAGCAGCCAAGCCAGCTTCAATGGAGGCAAGGCTCAGAACGTGGAGGCACCTGTTTATACCCAAGCCTTTGAGGCGGGTAACAAGGAAGCTGACCTGTTACTGACCCCCAACCCATATGGCTTTGACTTGTTCAGTAGTCACTTAGTGTCTAGCTCTGCCCCTGCTCCCATACCCACCCCCGCACATGCTGCCCATCAACCAACCAATCAGGATGGCAACCTTGATTTGGAACAACTTCCTGCCACCAGCCAGCCTGCCCCCTACAGCCAATCAGGCTTCAGCTTCCCCAGCCCAGCGCCCCAAACACAGAATCATTACTGCTCAGATTCTTCAAGAAATTGTGACACTGAACCTGAAGGGTCTGTCATGGGACCAGATTGCCGCCCAGTTGCAATTCACCCGGGCTACTTTCATGAGGGAATTCAACAACCTGATGAACAGGGGGAATCTGATTGGGACAGCCAAGAAGCCCAAGAAGGCCCCTGAGTCCCAAAGCAATGAGCATAACCAATTATGCTTGACCTCCTGCAGCAGGACCCCAAGCTTCCCTTGACCCAGGTCCAGAAGCAACTTGTGCACCATGGAATTTGGGTGTCTGAGTGCATAGTGAAGCTCTGGATGTATGGGAAGGTGGCTTCAATACAGGTTCTTACCAATTTTGCCGGCAACCAATGGGATGGCGCTGAGGATTCCCTGTATTACACTGCCATCAAATCAACCCTGGTCCAATGCCTGACTAGTCTAACTGATGATGTCATGTTCATCTCCTATTACAAGCTATTGATAGCTTTTGATGATTTCAGCAAGAAAGGAAGAGCTGCCACTCAAAAAGGAAGGAAGAAGGTCAAGAAGGGGACTTTCATTGGTGCGTTTCTGACTGTTTCAGCCAAGGGTTTTGTATACTATCAGAAAAACCCAGATTTCATTGATGGCTACTTGTACAGCCACATCTTCAATGGATTAATCAACTCCTGGGATGGCTCAAATTCCAAGCACCAGGTTTTCTTGAGCCACCAGATAGAGGGTAGCTCCACCGCCCTTGAGGCCATCCAGGGACGCGGGCACCAGGCCTCAGTCTACCCCACCAGTCACACAGATATCCATCTGGATGATGTTGTGTTCTTTAATATTGGAGATACACTCTGGGAGCGCTGCCCTCAGGCTTTCAACAACCTCTATCTTGGGATCCTTGACCACAATTCTCTCTTTGGTCACCAAATGATGGCTGACTTGTTTGCCCAAATTGTCTTCCATGTGAACATGGGCAACCAATCACACAAGGATAAGCGCCTCCCACCACATGCCACTGCCACCTACCAGCCCATCCAGTCAATGACAGATAAGGAATACAACAAGTGTTATATGGCGGCCATCACGCGCAATCCTCTTACCCCTACCCCTACCCCTGCCACCACCCCCCCATCTTCCAGCCACACCCACCCAATCCCAGACCCCCCAGGTCAGCACTGCCTCTATGTCTTCCTTCCCACGCTATTCTTCCTACTAGGGATTCTTCTTCCCTGCCCCAATAAACCCCCTGTTGCCAAACATTTTCTATTTATATTATCTTTATTTTGGATTTCAATTGTTCATGTTCTCTTTGTTTATAGTTGGTTTTATTCTTTATGTTCATCTTATTTCTATAAAATCATATATTTACTATGCCATGTATCTAGATCCAGAACACAGTTATTTTTAGTACCCAAACACAGCCACCTGTGAAAATATTAACAACAATTTAGTGATCAGCTAAATTTGAATTAGAAAATTATAGGTTAACTGTGTTTAGACAAAGTTGTTACTGATCTGAATTAAAAATCTTAATAATAAACTTTAAGCCAATCAGGAGCCAAATGATAAAGTGATTGTTGTGACATAAAGGATCATTAAATAATTCTTTGATGCATGTGTGCTAATTAATATGATTGGATGGATCTTTTGCTATTGTACGCCATTGCTGCTGTGACAAGTTGTTGGTGGACTAGTGCCCAATCAGCTGCTGGGTTAGCACTAGTCCACCAACAACTTGCCACAGCGGCAATGTTGTACAATAGCAAAAGATCAAGCCAATCATATTAATAAGTGCACATGCATCAAAGAATTATTAAATGAGCCTTTATGTCACAACAATCACTTTATCACTCAGCTCCTGATTGGCTTAAAGTTTATCATTAAGGTTTTGAATTTGGATCAGTAACAACTTTGTCTAAACACAGTTAACCTATAATTTTCTAATTAAAATTTAGCTGGTCACCAAATTGGTGTTAATATTATCACAAGGGGCAGTGCAAAGTGCTAAAAATAATATGACAATTATTGAAGCAATGCTAACGCAAAGCAAACAACACATATCAAGATAAGCGTAAAAATATACACAAAGGGTAAAAAGATGGGATAGTGTAGCAAACAGGAAAACAAACAGAAATAAATAAAGAGGCAATAGTATCAGAATAATACAGATTTTATTGGGATGAAAGCTATAAAAACATATGGAAAGGTTAGTAAAAAATCAATAAGAGAACTGAAGAAGCTGCTTAAAGACCTCAACTCAGCAATTACAGATATTAAAGAGATTGACCGCAAGGTCAAAGCAAGAGTTAAGTCTGCCGTCCTTGAAGGGGACAAAATAGACAAAGTGTCTGCAAAGGCCCTTATGACCAAAATACCAGACACCCCGGAGAAGACAATTGAGTGCTTACTAAATATTCAAAAAACTGTAGCCAAGGGCATCCAGTTCAAGTCATTTGCCCTCTCCGCGCTGTCTGTCTGGACAGATGTCCCTGAAATATATGCCCATCTTAAGCCAGCCAAGAGCGCCAGGAAAGAGACACAGAATAGCCCACTTAACTTCTTGCGCCAAGAATGGTCAAGCCAGCTGAGGCTGCAGGCAAGGAAGAAACCCGTGAAGGTAAATATAAAAATATTTAATTAAAATTCCAAAATAATTACCTTTTTAGAAAACATTGTCAATGAACTCCGCCAGGTTCTGGTTCCTTTCCCCCCACCTTCTACACCAACTATGCTACTCATTTGGCCAAGAAGCTGTAATGTCCCCCTGTCTTGCAAGAGCTGGAGGACCGCATCCACGGGTCCTTTCCTTTGTTGCGGGAGGCATTGGCCGGGCTGACGCATGGCAAGGGGGCATCCAAGTGGGCAGTTACTAGCTACAAGGATGCCCAACTGGTCCACCTGGACCCAGTATCCCTCAGTGGATTTTACTGTGTAAACACCATTGAGCTTGTTTGGGACGTCCTGGAGACGCTCCCATTTAAGAATGTACTGAGGACAGGCCGGGCCCATGCAGCTGCTTGCTTCTGCTTCTTGGTGGAGCACACACTCTCTTACCTGTGGACAACTTTGGGCGTGCAGTGTCAAAATTGGCTGTTGCAGATGCAACAGCTGTCAAGAAAACCAAAATCCTCCTGGCAGACTTTGGGATGGCATGAGGTGCCAACAAGACGAGGGTCCTCAAGCAATGGAGCTGACCTTTGCTAAAACCAAACATGAGAAAAAAATAAGCACAGTATACAATAAGCTGTGTGAGTTTACTGAAGCCTTTGCTGGACAAAGGCTTCATCTGGTAGTTTACCTGGGGTTCCTGTTTTACTTTGGGATGAGCGCTGATGTGGAGAATCTTGACAGGGTCCTCCTAGGGATTGACAAGGCCAGGCTCTCCCTGGATGGGAAAAAGGTCCCCCCCACGTACAACTCAGTGGACCACGTGATACAAGACGCCCTGGTCCTGGCAGGGATTTATGGGTTTGCAGCCCCACCAGAGAAGCTGCTCCTACATTTCCACCTGACCATTCTCCCTTTTACTAGCCGCTGAGATTATTTTAACCAAGGTGTATTCACCGTCTACGGTGTAGCAGTGGAGGTTGATGCCACCTCTATCACGGGGTGGGTACTGTGACAGAAATAACTGGATAATATGATGCCGTTTCTAAATGATGGGGAATAACCACCCAAATCCACATAGAATTGATGATTAACCACCAACACGGCTTCAGATATTTTTTGTGAATTTTCCAATTGTAACTCCAGGATTAAGTAGAACAATCAATCCTAACCAGAGTAAACCAAGATAAATGACCTGGGAAAGCATCAATGCATCTTCAGTGTAGAATTCTGGGCATTGAGAAGTGACCCAATTTTCATCTTCAGGAATGGAGGGAGGAGCTACAAAATTGGCTGGCATGAAATTAACATTTCACGGCGCCAACAACAAAGTTCCCAATGCTGGGCCCCATCTTCCTGAAATGATTCTTTTCAGAATCAGATTGTACGGGATATATTGCAACAACCCGAGCACAGGATGCATTTTAAAATTTAAAATTATAACTTGGGATAATTGATTTTTATTGAGTAAATTTAGGAGGACTCAACTCTTAGAGTTGAAACAGGGAAAATTATTCAATATATATCAGAAAAATTGACTAAGCAGTACCACCTGAGTCTTGATCTCCTATTTCTTTGGCATCTTCAAGTAAGTATCTAGTCCAGGTTGCAAAGAACCCTTGTGTGACCAGTTTCTGACAACCATTCCAATTAATGAGCTTATATTGGGTGACCCTCATATTACGTTGATTTATCAATGTCAGTTTACAAGGGGGAGCTGGTTTCAGCTGGCATACTGGAGCAGCTGTGACCCATTTTTGATTGACTGTTTGGTTTAAATCCGTTAACTCGGTCAATTTTGATACAGGTTTTCTGGCCTTCCGTGCTTTCTTACTTGGACAGACAATACCCAGCATTATGGAACTTACCGTGACAGGTACATACTGAAGGACTCACTTTAGGCGCACAAAATAAAAATATGATTCCAATAAATTTTATTATAATTTATATTAATTTAATTTAAGAAAGTTTTATAATTTTTATTTCAGCAAACAAATTTTGCAAAATATATTGTGGAAACAGTTTTCATAAAAGCATAAAATTATACATTAATAAAATAAATTCTAACTTGTACATTTTAAGTTTAATTTTTTTAAACTATTTTTATATTTATTTGAAAAAAGTGATATAAATATATTTGTGTAATCCAGTATCAAGCGTTTGGGATACACTTAGATGACACAATAAAAATGATTATAAATAAATAAATTACTAACCTTCATTTATGGTCCTGCTGAATGTGATTGCGGGCTTGAAAACATCTAAATATAAAATGATAATTAATAAATCTTGAATAGTAAATTAGAGAATATAAAAAAGTTGGACAAGCTAAACCTTTAATTGATTGGCTGTTTGGCTAGGCACAAAGGGATGAACAAATCAGTGTGGCCATAGAATTTGGCCACAGTCTCAGCTGGTAGGGTGTGGATCCTGGCCTGCAGCAAATCAAACAGGTCCTTGGTCCCAGTTAGGGTTCCTTGCTTGACGACTCTCTTGAGCCACCCAAAGTCTTCCTCAATGGGATTTAGGAAGGGCAAATAGGCAAGGAGGAAGAGAAGACGCAAATTTGCCATGGCCAATTGCTGGAGGCCCACTGCAATGCTAGTGTCAATCATTGGGAATTCCTCAAGAATATCAGCCACCTTATGGAGACCAATGTTGTCCAGCACAATGACGTTGGTGATGCCCTGGGCTCGTGCGCCTCACGTGCTCCTGGACCAATCAGAGGAATTATAGAAATATCCTGCTGTTATGCAAACCCAATATCATTTGGTAGAGCTCAACCACCTTTGGACCAAGGAGAGCCATCTTTGAATAGGCTGTGGCGCAGACTGCAGCACGCCAAGCCATCCCGTTATATGAGCCTTTTGGGACATAGCCATACTCATTCTGCATAGACGAGGCAAATTCTGATTTGTCAATGTAATAGAATTTGACCGTCCCCTTGGCTTTGAGGGCAATGTACACCTCTGCGTATTTTTTCCAGGTCTCAATGTTGGTTGGGCTATTCCAATTGTACAGAGATACCCTGAGCTTTTTCCAGGAAAATCACATTCTCTTCACCAGATGGTAGTAAAAGGAAATTGAAGCCTCAACCCCAAAAGTAGATTTGACCATGACCTGAATATTTTCCAGTTCAAGATGGCAGTCCCAGGTTATTCACTGGTGGATTGCCCATTTGTGCTCCTTGGTGAGCATGGTAGAAACGCGCAAGGATTTCTCCACGCCAAGGACTCGGCCAGTATTGATGAATTTGTGGAAGGTCTTGCTGGCGTACTTGGGATCCACTCCAACAATGGCCACAGCTGCCTTGTAGTCACTAGATTCACGCATTAGCTTGAGCAGGATGATGCATTTGATATCTGGGATGGGCTTCTGGGCGGGCTTAGTAGGCTCAGATGAACTGGGATCCTGATTGGTGACAGGCTTGCAAGGCATGGGCACCTTGTTATAGAAGGCTGCAACCTTTTTGAGCACTAACTGTCCCTCTTTGGTTTGATAGAACTCAGGCTCCTTGTCCTCCTCCTGATTGCCATCACTGAAGTAGGGCTTGTAGCTAGTATCAAGTACAGGCTTCACCTTCTCCAGCATGGCTGAGGGGACCAACTCTTGCCGGTACACAACGCCAAACACATATGAAGTAAGTTCTACCTCCTTGTTTCTAACCGTTTCTGTTGTGGTAACCTTGGTGGGCTTCTGGGTCAGCTTTGGGACCCAAGGGTTGATGCTCTGCACCCTAGCAGCTTGTGCTCCTTGAACCGGCTGTGTCAGTGCAGTTCACTATTAAACCCTCCTCTCCTGTCTCCTTCCTGAGTAGGCATTTGTGTTGCACTAACTCTGTTCTTTGACCTGTGGGGCGACTACAACCGCAGTGCACAGCAGGTGCAATGGTAGTCTGTTGCTGTGTTCCTTCCATTTTGAGAATTTAATAAAATATTAAATAAATTTCAATTAAGTTACTCCCTAATTTTAATTTTTGCTTTTATCTGAATATGGATATTCAATTAATATTTTTTCCCACCCAATATCCCAATTATAGATTTTTTATTTCTTGATTAGTTGTTTCTGGTTTTACAACACCCATTTTAGAATACCCAAAATAATTTCCACCCATTTCCCCAGATTTTACGCCAAATTAAGCACCCAACCCAATATTTTTAAAATTTATGTTTCAGATCTCATGTCTTACTGTCATGCCCTGCCCCAAAGGGCAGGCTTTTTAAATTTATCATATTTCTTTGTTTACAATTGGTTTTAATCTTTCAGTATTTTTTAATATTGAAAGTTTGAATCAGGAGTTAATATTTAAGTATTTTAAAGTTAGTTACCTTGTTTTTATGCTATTTGTGTTTGAATTATTGCTGTTTTTGTTGTTGCTCTGTCTTCCTTACTCTATCTTATTATATATTTCTACTTTAAAGTTAGAATATTTTCACCTCTCTTACCTTTTCAAAACTCCTGCTTACGTTGTTGCCGCTCTCCAGTTTTTCACGTTGCTGATCTGCAACTTCTGTTGGGCTTTGCAGTTCTCCTTTCTCCAGGTTCTTCCACAGGTTCTTTCCAGTTGCTCCTTTTCTTGGCTGTTTCCCTTCCTGCTGAATTTTACAAACTGAGAAAAACAAGCCTATATAATAAAGAACTTGTGAAGAGTAGGTTTTAAGCCAAAATTCTAAGTGATTTCTACCCTTCAATCCTTTATCTAATTTAAACCTGAGATCTTAATTTTTAGAAATTTATATATTTTTATTAAATTCATTTTAAAGTTTAGCCTTTTCTTTCCTTAAACAAATGGAACTTGTAAAACAACAAGCCTTAGGCTTGTTGTATCTATTATTTTCCCTTAAGGGATCTTTTAATAGTTATATGTACCAATTTGCTGATGGAGAATATCCAAATATTGTCATTCCCTTAGTTACAAATTGTTCACTATTAAAAACTTTATTTTATCTTCTTTGCTTATGGTTCTTAAACTCAATCACTCCTTTTGTAACTCAGTATAGGTTTTTAGCAGGGTTCTGTAAGATTATTTTGCAGACAGTCCCCACCTTTTTATACCTTTTAAATCTGAATCCTAATGCCTTACACGCTCTAGTTTATAACCTTGCACCAATATGGGCAAGACCTTACACTTACATTAGATACCTTGGTATCATTCTTGATTACAATCCATTGCACACACTGAGTGAGTGATTTTGTTTAAATAGTGAGTTGCTATTGTGTTTTGTTTTTGGATTGAGTTTTGACACACCGTGCTTGGGCGTATTTTGTCACTGATTCACATAGTAAACATATGTACACCAAAAGTCAACTCACACGATTTTGTTTGTGAATCAATGTATTTTGGATTGTAGTTTGATTATTTTTGCCTTTGCGTGTGAGCACTTCTTTGCTGTGTTGACTCATTTCACCCATTAACGCCAATAAACCCTGTTAATAGAGTGTATATTTTAACCTGATAGTTGGATTTTGCTTCAAATCTGAAATCATTTTGTATAAATCTGAGGTATTTTTGGTTGTTGCCATAGCTTTTAAAACTACTGTACAAACTACCTGGTATGGATTTACCCTATTGTAAAAATGGCCTTTCAGGCTCTGCCTGCTTCTCCCCAAGAGACTAACCAGTAACCAGTATGGACTGTGACAGTGCTCAATAATATGCTCTGTGTTGTATCTAATGATACCCCACCTCTCACCTCAAATATTGAAATATGGGGCAATACTTTCCAATAAGGAGCAAAGCTGATTCCAGTCAAATACCCTCACCAAGTTATTTGAAACCCAGAACCATATTTGGACCATATCACTGTGCCACCTAATTGTGAGCCTATGGCTGACCCTCATGCAATAATATCTTCTATTTCTCAATAAAGAACTATCTTATTCCAAATCTCTGTCCTCTCCTTGGACTGTTCTCTTTTCAGTTCCAAATATTGACCTACAGTTAGTCCAGTTGCAACGCCATAATGCACAGTTAAGAAAGAACTGTGAGCTTAAAGTTATAAGGATCTATAAAAATAGTTTTGATGTGACTTTGCTTCAAAAAGATATGCAAGTAAATGCTTTTAAACCTGGAATCTTTTATTTTGAGGACCATGAAAAAAGGGAGGCAAGATTAAACACATTGGAGCTTTATTATGTGGCTGTGGTATGTTATCCTATTATGATAAAGCCAGTAATACTTTCCTTTGGGATATTACTTTGACCCCTACAAGAAAGGCTTTCATGCAATGGGAATTTGTGATGCTGCTACATTCCTTGTACAACCAAAAAATACAATGGACAAGAAAATATCAAACTACATGCTGCATGCACCAGACTTCTTATTGAAACTCTTCTGAAATAAAGGTTTCCAGATGCAGTGTAAGTACCTCTTTATGGCTCACAAAGAATAAGAGGCAGATTAAAATCTAGGTAGCATCTGGCTTTAACCCAGTACACCTTTTGGTTGCAACTTCCCTAGAGGCAGCAGATTACATGAGTATCCACTTGGTTCAAATGATGTGAAAACAACCTTATTAGCTGGAAACTGAAGCATGGTAATATCCTTAATTTCAAGCTGGGAAAGCTCTTTGAAACTTAATGCTTTTATAAGGCAACATACCAAGAGGAAGCCTTGATCTACTTTCATTTCAGGTAAATGAAAGCTGTACTACAAGCTGCTAGGAGATGATATAAAAGTAGAGTTTGGTTGCTAAAGCTATTTAGATTTATAATTCAAATCTCAAACTTCTCTACTTTAATAGTTAGCCTTTTTTATTTTATATCTGTTTATTTATAATTTATATTTGTGCAATTAGAAGGTCAAATTTATCAACTTCATCTTGATAGCTTGCAGAAAACCATCATTTTAGTGTTGCTGTTGAAACAGCAGACTTGACCTGCCAGCAAGGTTCTGATTAAGCGGGTTCATGACCTGCAACCTGACTTCCCAGTGACCTGTAGCCAAACTAGGAAGTCAACTTGAATTTCCAAATCCAACGACATGAACAAATGATGATCCTTTACAGTGGATACCTCATTTTGGCGCTTGGCTCATTAAAAGGATTAAGCCACCCCCTTCACCATCCCACCATGTGATCAACACAATCATTCCTGTTATCCAGGATTCACAATGACTATATAATAACTATATCTCAAATAAAGAATATTATCTAGTTTCCAAATATTTTTCCCCTTGTAACTCTGCTAAAACAGCACAGTTACAACATTGATTTAAAGCCTTTTAAAATTTTGGAAGCCTGTATTGAATCGTGTCAGGATCTCATAAGCTTCTCTACTAGGAATTGGCCTGATGCTTTAAAAAATTACCCACTTTTATAAAGTTAGACTAAAGCTGTCTTATTTATGCAAGAATTACTAGAAGCTTGGCCTTCCTTTGCGGTAAAAGTTATGTGGGACTGCTAAATAAGACTTAAATTCCGATCAAAAACCTAAATCAAATGAACTTTGGGTGGGAATTCATGATAGAGACGAGTGGTGGTCCGAAACTATCTGGGCTAATAGAAGATTACATGATCTGGAAGTATGATGTAGTCTAGCTTGACATCTAGCTCATCACATGGAACATTATCTATCAATTGTTCAGGCAATGCCAACCCAACTGAACAAGTATCAGAATAGCATGAAGCTTTTAAACTTACCCATTAAAGGATATTTACCAAACTTGGCATGGTATTGGTGAAGGAACTTATCGTAATAACTGGGTGATTAAGTCCAAGCCAGCAAGAAGTTATTACCCTTTTCCGTGGCCAATCCTGTTCCGATCAACATCAAATCCAAGCCCTATTTCACATAAGTATGCTACCAAAAATAACCTACCTGGCATGATTATAAGGTCAAGTCCGGAAGGCTCGTCAAAGACTAGGAAAGAGTGAGGACATGCCGTAACAGCAAATTCTACCAGACTTTCGTGATTTGGAGACGTCAGGTTCAGGGATGTTCCAGGTATTAAGCGGAAGAGAGGCAAAATCTTCACCATCTAAAATCTGAAGCATATCCATGGTTTGCCCTGAGCATTTCGGAACAAAGCACTTGTTTCCTTGAAAAATATGAGTTGTACAATCCGAAATAAAGCAAGATGCATAAAACTTTCGAGGTGAATCTTACTTTCAAATAGATTAAAATAAAAAATATTCGAAGGAAAAAAGTAATTGGAATCTGATCAATTCAAATGAAACACTACCTTTTTCCAGAAGCCGATAAAGAATACCAGTAGTTTGAACTTCCATCGATGGCATGCTGAGGTAAACACTTACATTGCAGCTTTGGTGGAAGACTGGCAAATCAAACAGTCGATTACATATATTCAATGCTGTAAAACGTCAATACGTTTTGTATCGTTTACAATGTAAGTTTATTTGACAAATTGATTATTGACTTCAATTCGTTTCCTTTAAATTTGCGGTTGCTACTTTCTTTAAACTTAAGCTGCATTTAAAATATTTTATAAAAGCTGGTTTATGGTCGTATGGAACATAACTTGAGCTTTCATATAAGAGAAATTTAAAAGCTAAACAAAGCCTCTATTAATTCAGGAGTTTGAAGGTTTCTTCTTTAAAAGCGAATACAATCAATAGAGCTCCATACATTGTTCTTTTACATATGAGTTGGAGAGAGTGCTTAGCTTTGCCTTGATTTCTCGGCGGACATTCGCCTTTAAGGCCTGTATTGGTAATCCCATCAAAGTTATTCTGGATTCGGGAAAGGTAAAACTTGATGGTGTTTTTATGAATAAGATTATTCTAACTAGAAACCTAAAGTTTAAAGCAGCTTCATGCAGAAAGCATATAAGAGATGTTCTGGCTCATGATCGATCATGATTAGGGCTGCGTCGGCTTCGAAAAGGGACGATTAAGGCAAATGCCTTAATCACCCCGTCCTCCCTTCCCCGGACCCGTCTTTCGGATTCCCCTACGTTGGGGGAATCCGAATTTTTTAAAAAAAGGTCTCGGAAGGCTTTCTGCATTCCAGATTTTCGAGCTATATAGTAAATATACTTATAATAAAAATTTTTTGACTAAAATTTTTAATTTCAAATTTATTATTTTTAATTTTTAATTTTAAAAAATAGAGAGAAAATAATATAAAATTTTATTTTAAAAAAATCCGAATCAACCACACCCTTCTGTGGGTGTGGAAGGAAATGATTCCAAGGGAATCTTCTTTGAGAAGATTCCCTCAAAATCATTTCCAGATTTCGGACGGGTGCTTCTTTTCTTAAAAGAAGCACCCGTCCAAAATCTGATGCAGCCCTAATCATGATACAACTCGGTGCCACACCAAGTTCGAGTGATATTTTTTAGTAATACAAGTTGGATCTTGTTCTATAAGCTTTTTAAAAGGAGCAAATACGATAATATAAGCTTTTCACTGTAAGATTACATAGCAAATGTGTTCTTTTACAAGTCGTGTAAGGTTCAAAAGACAGAGGTAACATTCTTCTACTTGTTATTGTCTGGATGGCAAATATGATGCAAAATCTGTGATTTGCTCAAAGCGACTGAAAAACAGTTATTGGGATATATGAATTTACTTGTATTGAAATATAGAATAATTTGATCAAATATATAGTATTCGTCAACTGACAGAATATGGGGGTTTGGGGAAGTTGAGGGGGTTAGCCATGAGGCTGGTGCGTAACCAAAAAGCAGGGATTTTGGGGGGTTCGGTTAACTGAAATCCAGTTAATTGGTGGTTACGTCACATCACAGGCTTTAGTATATTTCACTTATTTGAAAGAAGGATTTCAACTTTGATACCATTGATAATTGGATGGGGTTTGCAGGGTTTTCACAGATGAATTGTAAGATTCCATGAAGATTATGAAGGGCTTTGGTAAATTTTAAAATGTAAAATCATTGGATTGCCATAAGTTTTTTTGGCAAAGTAGGATCATTATTTTTATTATATATATGACGCTTTGTATTGGAGAAAGCCCCTAGGTTTATTTCTGATATTCTTTTCCTTTGAAAATGGGCTAATGTATTTCATTGACATGGTAATTACCCTGCTTGAAGATGCTTCTGTAAGCCATCTTTCTGGATTTTTTCTGATCCAGTAAATTTGACAAAGTGTGTGTAAACAGTTTTTAACCCCTCTTTTTCCCAGTTACTGGTAATTTTGCAACCAAGTCAATCTTCCCAGTTGCCACTGTTTCTCACAATATGCAGGGGCATTCACAGAGTTATCTCATGACAGGTCTTTTGTTATGCTCTTATCAATATGTCAGACTGTCAGGGATCCAAGCTTGGGCAGCCAGTCCGTCGTTTTCAGGGATCATGCGGGATGGGTTTTTTGCGGGCAGAGCCCACCACAAGAGAGGAGTTAACTTAAAGAGGTATGAGAAGGGCTTCCCCACCCAGGATCATGGGCCAGTGGCTGGGATTATAGTGTCAATCACCCTGGTAAGGGTAATATACACAATCCCAAACAGCTTGCCAGTGTTATTGGTTGGGAGGTTGGGTGAGGAGGCGGGCATTGGCTTGGGGGTCATAGGCAGTTCCATATTGAGTTTGTAGGCAGAAAGACAGTTGAACTTCCCTCTAAACAATTTGGGTGCTGAGAATATCCATGGGCCTTGTCGGTTGTATCTAACTGTAGATTGTATGCGGGCCAAAGGATCTAGTTTGAGTATCTCTTCCGGGGTGTAGTCCTTATATTCAGGTTTCAAAGGGTATTCTGTAAAGTGAAAAGGGCCAAAGGAAGCAACTGGAGGACAGGAATCTGCGGGCAGAGGGGAAGGAGGGCAGGATGCTCTTGTACTGATTTGATAGATGGCAAAGACAAAATAAGGAAGTAGCTGTGTTGCCAAAATAACATAACCTTTATTTAAAAATGGCAATAAGTTTGGAGCGCGGGGCCCTTTGGTCTATATAGCACCCCACTTCCAAACTTAACATTTTCCATGAGGGGGCTCATCAGGGCATTGGGAAATGTGGGTCTGGGGGATCTGGGTGCTTGGGTTCAAAAGTGGCAAAATGGCACTCATGCCAGGAGTTCTTTCATTGGTCAAAGATCTTGAATTGTGCACTTTATTATCTTGCTCTAGGGTTGTGGTCATGGGGTTGGGCTAAAGGCCTGTGCCTTCTTCCAGGAGATGGCTCTTGATTGACCACTGGTGTAGACTTCAAGCTCATGAAGCTAATGGCCAGAATTTTGTTGCCTATATTAGGCGCCTTGATTATTCCCTCATTTGGTGTGATGATTCATTGGGTTTGGCTGGCTTCACCTTTTGGGCAATCACTCTTAGCCTCAGCTTTCAGGGACTCAACCTCAAGAAAATGTGGTTGGGTGGCCTCTTGGTCCTCAGGGCTAGCAGCTTGCAGTGGTTCAGGGTCAGAGTTTGAATCTTGCTCTTGGGCCTGGGTTTTGAGAGGGAAATAATTGTCACTACTGACACAGACATAGATACCACTTATATTAGTGTCAAGTATATACTTCTTAGAAGTATATAATACAAGATATTGTGGAAAATTCAGAAGATACTTAATTTGATATGAAATAGAATATTATATAATATCACAAGAACCCACATACTGTCAATGTATGTAATGATAGTCATGGGGCTTGTCCAGATAATGTTTTGTTTAGGATTTAAAATGTTTGACCCCCATATAAGATGGGCGTCTGATAAGAGTGCCCCCAAATATTTCTTAATTGGAAATTTATTGGGGAATAGTTTTTCCAAGTGGAAGTAGTTGCAGATGCTGCAGCACAGCCATGCATAATCTGCTCTATTTATTGAGTACTTTGAGATTTAATAAGTTGAAGTATTTTAAGGAACATGCTAGATCAGAAAAGATGATGACCTTATTAGCTGGAGCTGTTTCAGGCAGGTCAAAGACAGCTTGATGAATATCATTGCTTTTCTTGAAGGGTAGCATATCCAGTTTGCAACCAGGGTCAGTGTTGAGAAGCCCAAATTCAACAAGACTTTGGTTCATCTCAAGACCCAGTGGTGCATCTCTGCCCACCTCCCAAGACTAAAATGAGCAGCAAGGACACCCAAAGAAAACCAAGAATGTGGTCAAAACCAGGATATATATACAGTAGTTTTAAAAGCTATGGTAACAACCAAAAATACTTCAGATTTAAACAAAATGATTTCAGATTTAAGCAAAATCCAACTATCAGGTTAAAATATACACTCTATTAACAGGGTTTATTGGCGTTAATGGGTGAAATGAGTCAACACAGCAAAGAAGTGCTCACACGCAAAGGCAAAACTAATCAAACTACAATCCAAAATACATTGATTCACAAACAAAATGGTGTGAGTTGACTTTTGGTGTACATATGATTACTATGTGAATTGGTGACAAAATACACACAAGCAAGGTGAGTCAAAACTCAATCCAAAAACAAAACACAATAGGAACTCACTATGTAAACAAAATCACTCACTCAATGTGTGTAATGGATTGTAATCAAGAATGATACCAAGGTATCTAATGTAAGACATGAGATCTGAAACATAAATTTTAAAAATATTGTGTTGGGTGCTTAATTTGGCGTAAAATCTGGGAAAATGGGTGGATTTTTTTTGAATATTCTAAAATGGGCGTAGTAAACCCAGAAACAACTAATCAATAAATAAAAAATCTATAATTGGGATATTGGGTGAGAAAAAATATTAATTGAATATTCATATTCAGATAAAAGCAAAAATTAAAATTAGGGAGTAACTTAATTGAAATTTATTTAATATTTTATTAAATTTTGAAATGAAAGGAACACAACATCAGATTACCAATACACCCATTGTGCACCGCGGTTGTGGTCGCCCCCGGGGGTCAAAGAATAGAGTTAGTGCAACCCAAGTGCCTACTCAAGGAGGAGATAGGAGAGGAGAGTTCCATAGTGCTGCTGTACTGACACAGCCGGTTCAAGGAGCACAAGCTGCTAGGGTGCGGAGCATCAACCCTTGGGTCCCCAAGCTGACCCAGAAGCCAACTAAGGTTACCACAACAAAAACAGTTAGAAACAAGGAGGTAGAACTTACTTTGTATGTGTTTGACATTGTGTACAGGCAAGAGCCGGTCCCGTCAGCCATGCTGGAGAAGGTGAAGCCTGTACTTGATACTAGCTACAAGCCCTATGTCAGTGATGGCAATCAGGAAGAGGACAAGGAGCCTGAGTTCTACCGAACTGATGAGGGACAGCTAGTGCTCAAGAAGGTTGCTGTGTTTTATACCAAGGTGCCCATGCCTTGTGTGCCAGTAATCAATCAGGATCCCAGTTCATCTGAGCCCACTAAGCCCAGCCAGAAGCACATCCCTAACATCAAACACATCATCCTGCTTAAGCTAATGCATGATAGGGTGATTACAAGGCGGCCACGGCCCTTGTTGGAGTGGATCTCAAGTATGCCAGCAAGACCTTTAACAAGTTCATTAACATGGGTCAAGTCCTTGCCACAGAGAAATCAATGCGCTTTTCTACCATGCTCACCAAGGAGCACAAATGGGCAATCTGCCAGTGTATACCTGGGACTGCCATCTTGAACTGGCAAATATACAGGCCATGTTTAAATCTACTTTTGGGGTTGAGGCCTCAATTTCCTTTTACTACCATCTACTGAAGGGGATGCACATTTCCTGGAAAAATCTTG